>JAMPIV010019647.1:0-295000 GCA_024509875.1 Oreohelix idahoensis
ATTATATGCACAGAGTTTGAAAAAACTCTGATTTAACCTAAGACAAAAACACCAGAACTCTAGCCTTAGCAACAAATTATGCAGATTGAAAAGAAAATAAGGACAGCAACAGGGTGTCAAAGATATAATAGTGAAAATATCACTCAGACCAGCGTACACTCATTCATTCCGCCATGGCTTCTCATTCATGTACTCATGACTTTGCTCGCTGCCTCTTGGAACCCATTGATTTTAGATCTTCACACAGACTCAAAAAAATGCAATCTTCTGCCAAGAAGTCCCCAGTTCCAAAAGACGTATTTAACTTGGAGTCTCCGGGAACGACTACTTGGGTATGCAAATTTGTTCAAATGTCTGATTAAGTCACCTAACAATTATTCCAGGCGCGGGAGTTAGCAGAGCACAGTGTCAATAGCGTAGGTTTCTAAGAAATGATGAATGTCAGGTCGGTGCCTTCCCTCAGTATAGGATTCACTTTAGTCACACCACAGATTTGTCCACAAGATATAATCTAGTCGGGAAATGATTGTTAATATTCACGCCACCAGGCAGCAAATTATATAGAGTTTCTAGAAGAAATTAAGTGCTGGCTCCAAGGTCCAGTATTTATCATTACAGTCTTTGAAAACCAGTTATAGGGATATTAGTATTTCTGTCTAACTTGCACCGTCAGATCAGTGTTACTTGAGAAAACCCACGTGGTTCAAAATAAGGACTGTCTATTTCTTCACAAGTATGGAAACTACTACTAGGTGCTGGTAAAGTTAGGGTCACCCCAAAACTTTCACTGTGTGGAGGAAAAATAACACATATAATATAATAAACAGAATCTGTACTGGTTAAAACTTACATTTAAACTTGCAAGCAGAGAGCTTTGCTTATCATTTAAACTTCCCGTGACGTAAGTTATATTTAAAAATCAGCAATCCTCATAAATTAAGAACACGTGCGTATTCCGTCACCATTCATGAGGCTGGATTCTAGAGTTTATACGTTAGTTTAGAAAAATACACTCGACTGAGTATTAGCAGTTAAATTAAATTTATAAATAGCTACAATTGCCGTTATAAGCTAGAAATTAAATTTTTATTCTGCTTTCCACTGAATGCTTCCCTAGAAAATATAATAGCCTACCACTTTATTTCTCTTCTGCGCTAAAGAAATAGATTAAAATGAATTAAGCGATTTAACACTTTAAAACTTACAAAATCTATATATCTATCATATTAATTACCTCAACCACAGAATTACAGGTAGTCGCACCACTTAAGAATAAAAATGCTGAAAATATTTCTGGAAGTCTAGAAGTTCGACAAATTGCCGAAACAAACTGAGATCTTCGCTAACAGCTATTCTGTTTTTCGAGCGACCTATCTACTGTGGAGTCTATGAGCGAGAATGAAACCAAAGTTTCAAACTTGGCCAATATCTTAAAATCAGACAAAGGGCCCAAACTATTTCGCCACGCGAAATTATCTCCCCTACTCCCAACATTTACGTCCGCTTAACGCGTGTCGTAACTGTCACCTACTGACCACGATGTACGCGTGTCAGTTTCAAATCCCAGACAGCCTGACTCCATTGCAGCGCAGTTTTCACACTACAGCTGACCATGGCCCAAGTGAGCGCCGTGTCAGTTTGGGATTTTTCCAGACAAATGTCTGGATACTGACCGGTGCAGATGTAAAGTATCACACCTCACCGGGACTAATGCCGAGAAGAAACTCGCGCGCTCGGTAAGAATGTAGACGATTTGCTACGTCCTATGTTCAGCGAACCGACTTATCACGCCTTATGACGCCCTGCAGCCCTGACATCTACGTAATATCGTCCTAGCGCGATTCTCAGTTTAAGAGAAAGGAAAACAGGTAAAGTTTGCGAATTATATGAAAATAATATACGCAAAACGAATGGATGAAAAATACACAGGAAAAAAATTACAGAGATAATAAAAGAGAGAATTTATGTGAAAGAATAGGAAGAAGATGTAGGAAATTAAATGACTATAAACCCTACGTGACATTCCTCTCCCTGAGCGTATAGTATATATGACTCAAGGCATGTTATGAAAAATCACCAGTTTGTCAGTTAATTTAAGGAAAAATTTTTGACTGAACAGCGGCAGTTGCTTGTGCCTGAAGGAACATATTAAATTAACATACATTCACAAACTGATAATATACAACTATTCACAAGTTGATTTAATTATCGGTCACTCCCTGCTTCATTCGGAGTCTGGGGTACCTCTGCTTTTGGTTCTTCCGTGAGAACTAGCATGAAGCAATCACCGGCGCTTGCTTTCGTTGTTCATGTATGTATCCATTTTACATGCTGAGGTTGCCAACTTAGTATGAATCTTTAACATCACTATGTTAAATTCACAGCATAAAAAATATGTTACATTCACCTCAATATTTGAGAAAGATTAGACTTGTTCTCAGTAGAATAGTCTTGGGAACTTAAAACATAGGCTTAGAACTCACGTCTGGGGTATTATTTACATTTCTGAATCTCTCTGTGACTTACTAGTGGTCCTGTAGAATTCCGAGCTACGTATTAACATTGGCGGGTTTTCTAGTGATATACAGAGATGTTCTTTATACTTTTTGTACGGTCCTATAAATTCAGAATTCAACTCTATTCTTTTCTGTGGCAAGGTCCGAGCTGTCTACGTTGCCTTTCTCTGGAATGCAGTGCCGTATGTCAAACTTTTTCTACGTTACATCGCAGGTTTCCGGCCACCCTTCCACCTGGCGTTATCTGTACTGTTTTCTATGTGGTTGATTTTCGTGCAATTTAGAGCCCCTTGTTATGGTACGTTCTGCTTGGTTTTTGGAGTTTGTTTACTTTATCAAAATGTGACCTAGCTGCCGGCGACCAGACTGTGATGCCACATTTCACAATAGGCCTGACTTTGCCTTTTTACAGTTTTTTGGGGATGTTTTCATCAGCATCCCATGTGGTACTAGCTATTTTTATAATGATAGTCATGCGCTGTTTTCCCCTAATTTGTGTTTTAGTAATCTGTGTTTTTCATGTCAATCAACGGTCCAGTGTGATACCTAGACATGTCAGTGTCTTTTCTTCTCGCATCGCTTGGCCATTGAGTTAAAGTTTTATTTTCTGTGTTTTACAAGGTAAATATAGTGCGTGTTGTTTTTTGTTCATTGATTTTGAGTAGCCACCTTCTGGACCAACATTTGAGGGCTACTAGTGAATCCTTGATTTGGTGAAGTATTCTTATGAAGTCCACATAGCCAGGTCATCAGCATAGAGTGGCTATGGTTTATGTGTGCGCGTAGTGCAAGAAGACTAAGACATGAAGTGAACAGTGGTACCTAGCTGACAGGGAGGGTAGTGTTATTCGCTTCTGTAGCTAGGCGGCAGTGCCGTTCGGGTGGTCCTGGGTTCGATTCTCCAGTAAGCCACTCACTTCTGTTGTTTTCTGTTGTCTAGTTTTCTTCTTCTTTATTTCTCATGAGCGCCTAAATCATACCTTTATGTGTATAATATTTATTTATTTACTGTTTACAGGCCTCGGGTTTACTCTCTTTATTTGTTTAAATGTATACAGAAATTGACGGCCTCATTAGACAAGCTGCGGCAATCTTTGCCCATCTCACAACACGATTTGGGAAAACTCCAAAATCACAACGAAGAACAAAGCTGCGGTACATAATGTATGCGTCACCAGCACACTTCTATATGGCAGCGAGACATGGACAACAAATGCTAAACAAGAAAAAAAAAAGGCTCAATATCTTCAACCTGCGGCGTCTTCGCCAAATTCTCGGTATTTTGTGGAAAGACAAAGTGACAAATATCGAGGTGTTGTCACGTACGTCCTTGCATTCAAAGCATGTATACAATGTTTAGACAGCGCAGACTTCGCTGGTTTTGCCAAGTCCGCCACATGGAAGATGGTCGCATCTCGAAACATATCTTCAAATAGAACACTGGCAGATGACAAAAGAACAGTTGAACGACCGCAGCTGAGGTTCAAAAACGTGTGCAAAGGAGACATGAATTCATTGGACATAAATCCAACAACATGGGAGGATGAAGCTGCCGATCGCACCAAGTCACGATGCTCTCTGCGGCGCACATCAGACTGAGAGAAAAAAAGCTCCCATAAAGAAAAGAATAGAAAAGAAAACGTTGAAAGAAACACAAGAAGAAAATACAAGCAGCTGAGGGTTGTCACCTCAGGGCGCGTTGCCATAGTCAGTTATGGGTGAAGGTGTTATTATTATTACTCATATAACTGCTTTATCACATTTTCATATTTACGAGAAATCATTCAGTAACACATACTACTCATATGTATGTGTGGCAGTACGCTGTTTCTAAAGGTAATCAGATGCCAAGGCATCTATGCCTTCGTAACCGGACCTGCTTGTTGCTAAAGTCTGGGGCCGGACGTTCGTGATAGTGGGGTATCAATTCGTTGTATTAATATGAAACAAACATTAAGGTATGTTTTCAGGCACTCGTAAGAAATAAAGAAGTAGAACACTAGACAACAGAAAAACAACAGACATGAGTGGCTTACCCAGGATTCGAACCCTGGACCTTCCGTGCGACAACCCCGCCTAGCTATGCAAGCGAATCACACTATCCTCCCTGCCATCTTCGCATCACCAAAAAAATGATGCTTCGATGGCAGGTCATTAGTGCGAACCGAAAGACATAACACCAGAAGTTTACCATGAGCAGTACAGCCTATTAATGACGCAATCACTTCTGTGGCTGGCTTCAACCTGAGTATATAGGGTTCTATACTTTATTTGGTGAACACATCCTCGTTCGCTAGTTTATTGTCATGTATGTGGAGGTGAAGATAGATCTGGGGTTTTCATTGTTCACAATGCGTCGTCTGACTGTCATAACTGTCTATTTGTTCAATTACTAAGCCCGACGTCTGACTGTCATAATTGTCTCGTAGTTCAATTACTAAGTCCGTCCAAACATTTTTTAAAAACTGATGGCTGTCTTCATCTACGAAAATAGGTGGGGCGACCAATGATTCGAATTATGCATTCGTTGATTTTGTTGTCAGTATACCATAATTTTTTTTTAACTGAAGGTCTAACTTGTCTCTCAGTATTAGAATGATATTTCATGGCTATTTACGCTCCTAGACCATATCTTAAACAGTAAATTCTAAATACAGCAACCGAGCGAGGTTCCAACTATCGTGATGCTCTAAAACCAAAGGTTCCTACTTACGTGACATGAATTATGCTTATTTTTGCATTCTGAAATTCCATGGAGCCCAGAATCTAACTGCTGAGACCCAGGTTACCATTAAAACCCCCAACATTTTGCATATAGTTATTATCCAGCACCAGTACTGACGAGACGTCTCTTCAGCTGAGAGTGCAGGCCGCAAATTGAAAGGTTATATTTTTTCATTGTCAGTATTGGTGCTAGATGGTGACTGTACCAGTGGCGGCTTTCTTAATGTGCTGTTGAGCTGCAGCACTCCCTGAAAAAAAAAAGACTGCATACTGTCTCTACCATAATACGTAATCCGGACAGACCAAAAAATTGAGGTTACACCGAAAGAGTTGAATACAAAACAAAAAAAATTATCTAACACCTCATTGTGGAGTGCTGCAAACGATTTCAGTTCAAGTAACCTTGACCTCTTATAAGCGAATGCTTGTTATATATAGAAGCCAGCTGCGTTTGGGTTGAATTTATTTAACACTTTGACTCCGGAACAACGCTATGAGCGTGGTTTTTAAACTATCACGAATGAAAATTACGGCACAGGGTGAAAAATAATTGCGGAGTCAAAGAGTTAACAAGTGCTGCAACAAAAGACAGCTCCAAGTGCTACGAACTGTAATTAAAGGGAAGTTAAAATGAAAATTTTAAACGCGAGAAATAGCAGCATAAATGTCGGTGCAACCTGGTTTGAAACTCGGGAAACTGCTTCGACTGACAAGGATTACTCCTAGTTGCAGTAAACTTTTAAAATAACTTTTCAGATGTTCTTGACAGATTTTAGATGAGATAAGACACTAATCATTTGTGTCTGGGTTGATATTTTACATGGTGGTCACAATTTGTGAGTGTTATGTACCGTATAGTATTTTAAATGAATGAACAGTGCAGCACCCCCAATGACAACCCCCTGGAACAGCCACTGGACTGTACCATAGGTTAACTAAAACTAGGAGTTATGAGAATAAACGCGTCATTTGTACGTTTTTGTCTTCAAAACGCGGATCTTATAGCAGCATCGATTACTAATAGAATTCTAGATCCCTCTTCCGGTGATCAGGCATCGAGGCTACAGTTATATTTTGACAATGGCGTCATTAGAAGCAGGACTAAGCTTCGATCGATACATGTGTACTGTTATTACATTTCATTTTACCTGTACACTGAACCATATTACTTGTCAACGCATTTACAGAAAGAAAAAAGAATCAGCCTATGTTAGTATTTAATAACAATTAAGAACGTTTTTATGTGAAAAAAACATAAAATATAGAGAAAATTATAAACATTTAAATCATAAACTTACGACTTACTTCTGTCTGTAGTTTCTTGTTGTGGACTTGTACATTTGTTTATGTGAAACACGATCCTGCTGTTTTTTATTATGCTCTAATTTCTAGTCTCCTATCACTGGCTTATATAGTTTTGTTTTGTTTAAGGAAGCCCTCATGCATGTCCGTTTTTTTTTGTTTTTTTTTTTTTTATTAATGTGTTTGCTACTTCATTTTGTAGCACGCCCCTTTCAACCATCTACCATGTACATGGATTTGTTGGTTATATCAGGACGTGTTTCTTTTATTGTAATATGTTTTTGTTTGTATTTGTTTTATATTATATTATCTCTAGTCGGTATTTTTCCTTTTGTAGTTATAGTTCAACATGGTTTTTTTTTAAAAATTCCAATATATGCTATTTTCTAAGTTAGTATGTTTTTGATTTTTACTGGATGGTTTATTTGGTTAATCTGTATGTTTCTGGGGCGAGTCTTTCACCAGTTTGGACTACTGGTTCAATTCCTTATTTGATTTTTATATGTTAGCTTTAGTTTTTGTAATATAGTGTTTTATTAACTTTTGCATTTCTGAAGGGCTCTTTGTGCCTATGAGATTTTCTACACTCATTTCTACCTTGTGGTTACTACAGTATGTCTTAATGTTTTGCCTCTGTTGGTCATATTTTTTGCAGTCCACTAGAAAGTGCCTAATTGTGTTTGGTTCTTGACACTCTTCACATGTGGGTTCCTCTATCATGAAATATCCAGTTCCCAGCTTGAGTCTCAGCAATTTTTTATTAATTGGTATTTTTAGTTCATCTTTTATTTGACATTTTTTGCTTGGTTTTTTAAGGATTTTATATGAGTGTCTTGCTTTTTTACTTAGGTCCCATGCTGTTATCCATTCTTTAGTTATTTTTTGAGCAATTAAGCTCTTAATTTCAAACTTCCCTAAGCCTACTTCAATTTGGTTATGGCTAGTTCTCCCCCCTTTGGCTTCTTTGTCTGCTAGCTCATTTCCTGCTATCCCCACATGTGATGGTATCCATGTTAGTGTTGCACTGCATCCTATATTTTGTAGATATGTATTAACCTGTAGTATTTCCTCTATAATGTCTGGCCTGCTGCCTTCTGTTCTGTTTCTGATTGCTAGTACTGATGATAGGGAATCTGTGAGAATGGTTATTTTTTTTGGTGGATTTTCTGCAGCTATTTATAAAGCTTTTAGGATTGCCACTAATTCTGCTGTAAAGATAGATGTATTACTTGTTACTTTGTATCTTTTATAAATTTTTAGTTTTGGTATTGCTATTCCTGCTCCTAATTGTTGTATACCTTCATGTAGAAACTAAACATAGAACACAAAATTGAGTTGTCAATATCATACTTGCTAAAAGTGGGTCAAGGTTTGCCGTCACAAGTTCTAATAAATTGCTGTCAAAACAAATTCAGAGAAACTGTTGTCAAAACAAGTTCTGATAAACAGACAAGTATTTTCATTTTAACTTTTTAAAGAGTGCCAAGTTACGTGGATTTAAAACTGACTCAACAGGCTTTATAAACAATCGATATTATTGGATACACTTAGTATAATTTTGTTCCTGGTAGAGAAACGATTGGCTAACGATTGATATATGCTAAGGACAAACCGAGGAAACCTGTTGATAGTGATACCATGCAGTGCTTGTTCTAGAAACCTGAGGGTAAAGTGAGGTAGACTGAGAAATACATGGAGAAGAGAACTGGAGACCTAAATGAATATGATACGGAAGGCATGAACAGAACTTTATCTGATGGCACGTGACTTGGCATACGTAAGTCATGTGTCTCTTTGGGAGCTAAAGAATGATGAATAAATGAATGAGAACTTATGAAGAGATGAATAAATAAATGAATGAGAACATATGAAGAGATGAATAAATGAATGAGAACATATGAAGAGATGAATAAATGAATGAGAACATATGAAGAGATGAATAAATGAATGAGAACATATGAAGAGATGAATAAATGAATGAGAACATATGAAGAGATGAATAAATGAATGAGAACCATCCTTACCCCTGAGACTGAATGAGAAACATATCAAGAGATGAATTAAATTTATTTTATCGAAGCGATGAATAAAATGAATCGATAACATATCGCTGAGACGCCGCCAATGAATGAGAACTCGATCGAAGAGATTTATAAATCTAATGACTGAACATCATTTGAATGACTTGAAACCAAATGCGAATGAGTCAAACATATGAAGAGATGAATGAGAACTTTTATAAGAGAATCGAATTTTGTAAATGACTGCTTGGCTTGAACATCTTAGTTTATGAAGAGATGAATAAATGAATGAGAACATATGAAGAGATGAATAAATGAATGAGAACATATGAAGAGATGAATAAATGAATGAGAACATATGAAGAGATGAATAAATGAATGAGAACATATGAAGAGAGGAATATACTCATGAGACCAACATAAACGTGGAGTTGGATTATTCACAAAATATGAATACAGCAAATGTGTGTTGGAGCGTCAACATTTGACGTCTAGCAATTTTTGTCATTTTCCACCCCCCCCCCCCCCCCCTGCCCTTTTCCTCGTTCTTATCACATTTAATCACAAAAACCCACGCCGCCCCGCCCCCCCCCCACCCCCTAAAATTGACGTCACAAATCTCTTAAACCTTTCCAACAACATGCATTTGTATTCCCCCCCCCCCCTTTTCACCCCCAACACATACACAACACACATATGAACACAAAATTGTAAACGTTCACACCTGTCCAAAACTCATCTTTCAACTTTTGTTTCCTTGATCTTCTTGGACTGTTGGGATGATGGTCAATTGTTATTGTTTTATTTTTAAAATGTATTTGTACTCAACAAGACAGATTATTTAGTCTGCATTTTCTCTTTTAAGATGTGTCATAGAAGCAATAAAAAAAAAAGAAATATGCACTTAAACATAAGTTTCAACTAGTTACAGTTTATCACAATCATTTAATTTTTAGCTACGATTATATGTCGCGCACTGCCCCTCTTGGTCTGCCGTAGTGGTCCCCAAATGACCAAATAGTTGGAGTAAAAAGGCGAGTCTTTCAAATGTAGCAACCTTCGCTCAAGATTAATCTTGACAGTGCTTTAAAAAGAAAGATTATGCTACTATCTGAGTGTAGCGTGAGGTTTTTATTGGCTCTAAGATCAGTATAGTACTGACAATACAGAAATATAATTTCTGCAGGAAAATGGTGAAGTTCCAGTGTATGAGAGAACTACTGCTATCACAAATTAGTTACGGCTGTGAATGATCTGATCTCGAAAAATTAGTTCTTGTCTCTCACGACGCTAAATCACTTTTTCTTCCTTGACCGTTAATTGCTCACAATTGCCGACGGAAATGGTACTAATGTGTACTCATCTCTTAAAACAGTTCTATCCTTCCTAATTTGTTGCACACAACACCCGCTGATGATCGTTCCTTTAGCCCACCCAAGACTGAGGGGGACTAAGGATGTAGCTTCGGTACAATCACTGTCCTCCTGCGAAGTTAAAGGCAGCTGGATTGACTCGAACATACGACCTCAGGTTGGATGACACGAATAAAACCCTCTAAGATTAATACAAGCCAGATTGACTCGACTTTAGTGAAGCAAGTCTGCCCGTTCATGCAGCTAAGCATAAATCAGCCTTGACAGCTTTCTCTTTCCCAGTATGTCGGTCGAGCTGGCCAACGTGTTTGTGTGTGTATTTTTTGAATAAAACGCGCCCGTTTATATACGTAGACGCAAGGAATCTGCCAGTGCGTAAGGAACTCTTTTGAATGGTACTCGGCGGTTTCGTACATTCCGTGACCGAGTCAAGAAATACAGGGCTTATGCCTAATTTTATTCTGTCTGCCGCCATCTTGGGGGAACAAGATGGCGTATACTTCGTGTAATTTATTCTGGCTCAGAGTCTGTTGAACGTGGATTGACTGGGCATATATATTAACAAAGAAGTGGGTTTACACACACGTTTCACGACATAGCCCCATCCATTCCTAGCTGTAACCTGTCATAGCTGACGTGTAAAACACCTGCTGTAGTTAATCATTTCTCGTCTGTACTTCCAGAGTAATAGGATGTCGACTTAAAAAATCAGCTCCTACATTGTCTCTTCCCGGAATGTAATTCACGGTAAAGGAATAAGGCGCCAGAAGCAGACTCCACCTTAACAATCTCAAATTTAACTTTCTAGATTCTGAAAAGAATGTTAAAGGCTGATGATCGCTTTGGACAATGAAGTGTGTCCCATACAGGTAAGTTGAAAATTTGTCGATGGACCAAATTAGAGCCAAAAATTCTTTCTCTATTGTCGAGTAATTCAACTCAGCTGCAATGAGCTTCCTACTGGCGTACGCGACGGATAAAAGTTCCTCTGGCTGGACTTTTGATTGCTGTAAGAGATTTGCACCAATACCTATACTGCTAGCGTCCGTCTTTAATACAAATTCGTGTGTGATATCGGGTAGCGTAAGGATGGGTTTGCTGGTGAGTTTTGCTTTTAGCTCTGTGTAACCTTTTTCAAAATCAGCATTCCAGTTGATTTGGTTATTCTGTCCTTTTTTAGTTAAGTTAGTTAATTGTGCACACAGAGAGTTAAAGTGGGGTATGTATTTCTGATAGAACCCACATAATGACACAAATTATCTCACATCTTTCTTCGTTTGAGGTCTGGGTGCCTTCTTTAACTTCTCTATATTCTTTGTGTCAGGAGACATATGACCTGTAGAAATAGTGTGACCTAGGAATTCCAACTAACTTCTGGTTTCACTGGTATTTGATAGTATCCCTTGCTTAGATCTACCTTCGATAAATACCTAGCCTTACTCAGTGTAGAGAACAGCTGGTTGGTGTCAGGTAATGGGTCCACCTGAGATTCTGTGATCGCATTTAGCTTCCTGTAGTCAATACAAATTCTGTGTTCATCACTCGGTTTTCTTAATAGCACCACACTTGAGCTATATATAGAGTCTGACGTTGAGATAATTTTCTCCTTCAACAGATAATCAACTTCCTCACTTAGTGCTTGGGCTTTCGCATAGGGTATAGGGTATGTTCTGTGACGTACGTCTAGTTTGACAAGTGAATTCTCCCTGATATGATGGATGATTTAAAGGGACTTTTAGCTTTTCATAACATTAGAACCCCTGAACATTTGTTGTATTTTTTCGTTTGCCAGAACTCATTCCACCGGGACTCATTTAGTATGCGGCACGAGATCAAAGAGACAGACTGAGGGATTTCAGGGGAGACTATCGGCGTTATCACAGACAGTAGTGGTCCCTGATACGAGACGCAGTTGCTTGCCGCTAATTTCGCGTCTCGGTGTCAATCGCAGAACCGAGCGAACGGGGGAAAGCCGAAACGGGCAGCAGCGAACGGAGATACGAAGACCAGGGGGCGGCTTCTTCTCTTGATTTGGCGGTCAGATCCCCAAAAGTTCATGAGATCAAATAAGCTGTCAAGTTTATCATGTCCCACTCAACTTACATTCCATTTTAGCTAAATAGACCATGAAGACTAGACACGTTATCACTCGCTGGCCAGACCTTTACAGAAGCACTAGCTTTATTGAAATCTTGTTATAGATTTTCCCCTGGATTTTATATATATTCATTCATTCATAACCCTCCACTCCCAAAGGAGCATAGGCCTTCAACAAACACATGCCAAGTCCTCCTGTCCCGTGCCATCATCTCAAGTTCTTTATATGTTCTCCTCATCATTTTCACCTCTGTTTCCAACTCTCTTCTCCATGTACTTCTTGGTCTTCCTCTGCCTCTCTTGCCCTGGGGGTTCCAGAACAAGGACTGCCTTGTAATGCTATCAACAGGTTTCCTCAGTGTGTGTCCTATCCATCGCCATCGTCTTCTTCTCATCTCTTGTTCCACTGGCACTTGTCTATTTCTTGTCATCAGTTCCACGTTGGTAACCTTGTCATACCATTTTAATCCCTCTATTCTACGCAAGCACCCATTTATGAAAGTCTGTAGCTTTTTGGTTGTTGTCTTT
Source organism: Oreohelix idahoensis (assembly GCA_024509875.1). Lineage (NCBI taxonomy): Eukaryota > Metazoa > Mollusca > Gastropoda > Stylommatophora > Oreohelicidae > Oreohelix > Oreohelix idahoensis. The sequence continues at coordinate 12,562 of JAMPIV010019647.1, forward strand.
GTTGTTCTCCATGTCTCCGAGCCATACAATAGGACTGACTTCACATTTGAGTTGAAGATTCTCATTTTCGTGTTGGATCCGATTTCTCTTGATCTCCATATATTTCCCAATGCAATGAAAGCTCCTCTTGCCTTTTGTATTCTTATTTTGATATCGCTGTCTGTCCCTCCAACTTTGTCTATATTACTGCCAAGATATGTGTATGATTCTACATCTTGAATTGGGTTTTATATATATTTGCAGTGATTTCTATTCTGTGCAAAGCGGTAATATATATTGTGTAAAGTGATCAGTCATTCTATTTCAATGGAGTTTGTGTTAATTTAAATCTATTAAATTAAACCATCTCAAGAGTTCCAGTTTTAAATATAATGATCTATCTATTATATTATTTCAAAAGATAATAGAGGCTTAAATTAACTTTTAAAGTCGCGAAGGAATTTATAATTAATAAATTCAGTTTAGTCCTAGTTTTATAGATGTGTGTTTTTAACCACTAGAATTCGCGCAGTGTTTATTAAATACATAATTAAATACTCGAGTGTATTATAGGCTTAACGGGAAATTTATCGCGCTTGATTTTTCGGTATGTTACATGTCTTTTTTTCTTTCACACAGAGTGATCGTAACCTGCGGTCCCAGCTAAATAAAGAAAGAAATAAAGAAATAAAGAAATCATCCTATAAACTTCCAGTCATATTGAAGAAACATTTCTTTTAAAATATAATCTTGTGGCGGTCCTTGCGACCTAGCTGTCAGAATTAAATGAAATAAAGCCCACCCAAGAACATTTTTTAAAGAATAATCATCAAATTACCCTTACAAACCTGTAAGATAAACTGGAAGGTAATCATCGACAGAAGCGATATCATATTTACTGTTTACTGTGAGAGAGTACATATTTTCCTGACTGTGACTGAGCCTAGTTTTTTTTCCTCAATTGGATTTAATAAAACTATCATCACGCATTGAAGGAATTTTACCATAGCGGAGGATTAAAAGAGACCACTTCATTTTCACCCCTGTGCCGAACTGTGTTAGTGCCATCCCATAGACTCCTTTTATATATATAATAAAAACACGAGAACTCTTAGTCTTCAAGTCTTGCGATAAGTGAGAATATTTGTTACCAACAAACCCTCGCAAACATCTGGGGCGGGACATCGAAGGACTAGACAGTTCATGTGTCAAAAGAGTACTTGCTGTTTTTATGTACTTTTTATGGATCGTCTGAGGCTGCATTCGGTAAGTGTGTGAGTATATGAGTGTGGATCCTCACGCGTGTGTATGAATGACAGGAAATTTAATCGTTTTCTTTTGTAAACCTGTTGTTAACTTTCTTGCCTAGTAATATAATTTTTCTGTATTCCCTGCATTGTTCCTTTAAGGGGGAGTTGCTAATTGGTTAACTCTGTTTAAAAACCCCCTCCTTTCCATTTGCTTAGTAAAGGGAAAAACAGCTGGGAAGAACAGGTTTTTTTCTATCACCTATACCTAACGTTGTAACCCCTCTTTCAGAGTAATTAACTTCACTGTTAGGTTAACGTACCTATGTTCCTGATATTATCTATCTCTGGACTGGGTTTATCTTTGTCTAATAAGCGGGAAGGGCTTAGTCGATACCAATCTTCTTCACCCCTCCCAAATTTGTTATTTGCATTTGTGTACTTATGATAATTTATGTAATACCTGATATTTGTTAGTGATTGATGTTTAAAGTGAATAAAATCACATAAACTCATTTAGTACGGTGTTGGACATACCCACAGCCCAACTTTTTCCCCTATTCGTTTAATATAGTTTGTATCTACATCGTCTGTGTGTGTGAAAAAAACACCAAATCGGTGTGCGCGCAGATGCGAGTCTGGAAAACTGGCAAATAATTGTTTGACCAGGAGAGCGGAAGAGAAGATTGAGAGAAGCGATTTGTCGTAAATAAGTCTGTCTTTACTCTCCTCCAGCACGCTGTGAAGCAACTATTTAATATCTACATTTTCTATCACTGAGCTTTCCATCATCATTTTCCACTCTAAACCGGACCACTATTTCTAAGACTCTTTTTCTCTCAAAATAAATTTACGACAATATTTGGCTGGCTGGCCGGGATTATTTTGAGATACATTTGATGCACACATATTTGTGGGCTGGTTCTGGGATCTTGAGCTACATTTGAGGCAATCGCATAGCCGGGTTAAAGATATTTTGAGTCTGATTTAGTCTGGGTCTAACTAGGTAGAGTGTGAATGATTTGTCTTGTGAATTAGGGAAATAAATAAATAATTACACCCCTAGACAAACGTTCTTTAAGTATTTGGGTTGTCCACACAGCATATTTACAGGTTTTTTTCTCTCCACAGCAGTAGAAAGTACAGATAAACAAAAATATTTGCTATTTTAATTATCCTCTGGCGGAGATAATTCAATTTCTTTCTTTATAAGAGTTGCTGGGATTGCGTGATTGTCACTAAGGTTTTTCAAGTTAAAAAGAGTTGAGCTTAGCTAAAGACGGATTGTTCTGATTTTAAAAAATTAAGTTAACAACGTCTCATCTCAATAATTGACTTTAGGGACGGAGTTTGTTGTCAGAGATTTAAAATTTAGGGAAAAAAAAATTTTTTTTTTTTCCTTTTAAATTGTTTTAATTTAAATTTTTCTCTACTGTTAGTAAAAGTAGATTCTTTTCCAGTGTAACTTACCATTTAGTGGCATAGTCGCTTGCGTTTAGAGCCTTAATTGCCAGATAATAGCAGCGATAAGTTTGCACAGTACAGGTAGGAGGTAACTCAAGTAAATTTTTTTTTACTTTGGTTTTTTTCGTAGCGGCTTTGAGTTTTCTCCTTCTTGTTCCATCTTACTATTCTCTAGTCTTAGAAGCATCCAGTTCTTTGACAATGGCAGAGAGAATTAGGATAAGATCCCTTTTGAGGCAAGAGGCCAAGGACTCAGGACTAGACACAGAAGCTGCGAATCTGTTTATCAACCAAGAACTTCGAAGGTATGACGCGGAGGAAGAGAGGGCAGAAGTTGGGAAGAAAGAAGCGGACGATCGTCAATTGGAGCAGAAGAAAATTGAGGCAGAGATGGACGCCCGCAGGGAAAGAGAGAAGGAGAGACAACGCGAAGAGAGAGACAAGGAAAGACAGCATGAGTTAGCGCTCAAGGCTTTAGAGAGTCGGAGTGCCTCTACTTCAAATAATGGAGAGCCGTCTTCGCCCCAGTCTCAAACAATGGATCTCTCCAGCACTCAGTCTGCCCAGTTAACTGCTATGTCGTTTTCTTTAGAATCTTTTCCTAGCCCTAACGAAAAAATTGACAGCTACCTAGAAAAATTCGAGAGACTCGCGAATCTTTATGGGTTAGAGAGTACCCGCTGGGCGCTCAAACTTTCAACGTCACTGAAAGGCAATGCTTATGACGTGTACACAAAGCTGGGACCGAATCAACATGATTATGACCTGTTGAAGAAGGCCTTACTACAGCAGTTTGAGATGACTGCCCGAAAGTTTCTGCAGTTGTTCAGAAACAGCCGAAAAGAGAGCACGGAAACATTTCCCCAGTTCTCTTCACGTCTCACGGGTTATCTGACAAAGTGCATTGAATTATCTGACCTACCTCTTTCATATGAGGGACTCCTCGAACTTGTTCTTGTGGAGCAGATAAAATCCACTTTGTCGAATGAAACTCGTAGATTTTTGGCTGAACAGGGGGCAGTCAGGCTTGAAGACATACTCAATAAAGCTGAACGCTATAGCAATGCAATGGCCGAACTTCCCAGCACTAAACGTAAACCCACAGATGAGCCATCTCGTAAACAGAATCTAGAGCAGGCATCCTATTCTTCCACTTCCTCTCAACATTATAACCAACGAGATAACAATACCCAGAAACCTCCCCAGGAAAAATCGAAATTCTACAAAACCCGATACCCCCCCAACAACAATTCTGATCAACCCAACAAGCCTACGTGGCAGCGCGGCCACTAAGGTCAAGGAAAAGGGAAGACCCCTACACCAGGAACGTCTGATCAGGGCAAACAAACCGGTGCAAACCGCATTGGATGTTTGCATACAGCCTCGAAAGGTAGAGTCAACGTCAGTGATTCTCAACCTGAGGGGGCCGACCCTCAACTCGAGGAACTGTAATTTTGAATGGTACCTCAACTACTTGTCTCTTTGACACTGGATTAAGTTTTAGTTGTATTGTTGCTAGACACCTAGTCAAACCAGGTCAGGAGACAGAGGAAACCGTCAAACTTAGTGGAGTTTTCAGGAGTGACGCACCCAGGACGCTTCCTATCGCACTGGTAGAAATACACTCTGACTTTGTTAGAGGAGTTATTAAAGCGGCCATAATGGATGATCCGATCTACCCAGTTATCCTGGGATGTAGATATGTGTTCATTGGGAGACCTAAGTGTTGCGTGATAAATTCTCGCAACATCGTTTTATTTCAATATCTGTTTTATAACGCAAGGGCAACAACTGCTTGAAATCTATAGTCACTTTTCTCGGTAAGCATTTGTCTTCTCGCGTTGGTATCGAATGCAGTTAAGTTTGAGCTGTGGTCATTTTGCGCTGGACTGCGCATGACTTGTCTTGCGTCTTTGTCGATCGGTTTCCGCCCACCACTAGAGGGAGTGAGCGATTTGGAATGGCGAAAGAGATGCCTCGCTGAAGAGGGGATCTCCGCTATTTTTTGTTCTGTCAGGGATGTGTAGTCCTCTTATGGATATTTCGTTTATTCGAGATAATACCTCTAGTGTTTCCCACATGCCGGGAGGCGTGATATTTCTGTGTATTTCATGAAAGCAAGGTAAATTGACTCTTTCATTAACTCTATCGATTTTGGGTCGTGAGCGATTTCGATTCATAGCCTGTCTTCGAAAGTCGTCGTCACGAGATGTTTTTTCCAGCTCACATGTCGCTGCATTGTACTGCATCGGTTGATGCATGTACCAAGGACCATTACTTGCTACTTTGTTAAATGAACTAGGTTCGGAAAACCTTTATTATCTAGAGGATATTTTTGAGGACATTATTTATACTTCGGCAGACGTGCCTGTCTTGCTGAAGTCAAACTAAGGAGAGTGAACTGATCTCATACATCTGGTTATCTCCTGGCTGTTATAGAAAAGGATGGAGTTTTCCACCTGACTACATTTACAGCACTATGAAATATAACATGCATCTGACTCATCATTGTAATGCTGTCTACCGTCTATTGCTGTATTGAATGTTGCTGTGATAATGACTGTTTGATGTGCCTACACATTTGCGTAACCATTTTGTCACTGTGGCGTCCACAATAAATAATGAAGAAAAACGTCAACGGCTGTTTCAAGACTCATTGACTTTATACGTCGTGAGTTTACTGACGTCCTATGTGGATTGCCCTGTTATTGTTGTATGAACATTGTTTTGACTGAACACATCTACACAATACACAAAACCAGACATGCGGATGCCATCCATCATCATATGGCATCACGCATCATTTGGTGGCCATAAGCTGGTTTGATTCTGGTACCAGCAAACACGGGGTCCCTTGCCCACTTCATTTTCAACAAGAATTCATCAGCATCCTTCAAGAAATTAACATTCTTCAATACAGTCAACATCTTCAAAATTTTCAAAGTACTCGGCGTTGCCCGGTAAAAGTCAAATTTCAATTTTTTGACGGAAACAAGAATTTGACAGTACCCGGCGTTGTTACATGTTGCCGGATAACTCGGACTGCTGTTATCTTTTACGCAAGTCAAGCAAGTTGCTGCTGTCAAGGTTCCAGTGCTGTCGTTTTTTTGAGAAGGTCAAGTGCCGGTTGAAACGGGTTGTTTTCTGAAGAAGGCCAAGTACCGATTTCCATCAACTTACTTTGGATTAGAAGGTCAAGTGCCGAAACAACTCAACACACAGTATGTCAGAAGCTCTTGTACCATCGTGTTAGCAGTGGAAGCAGTTCAGATGTGCCATCATCGTTGGAGCTTCGCTCTTTAGGACGTTGATTGACATCCGTTTTTCTGCTGTTCTACGATTGGAAGCCTATAAGTTAAGTGGCCTGTTTGTATGTAAACTGTGCCCTTATACTTCTGCTGAGTCTTCTGTGTATCATCTCATTCTATATGTTATATGTTTATATGTTATTCGTATATTTATATGTTTATATTTCAGCGGGTTCTCGGTTGGGTGGTGTCTCCGTTAGATTATGCCACGTCATAGAGGTCGTCTATTGTGAGCGTTTTCTGTAAGGTTTGCAAATTTCCAATACCGGAATTTGCTAAGCGACTTCTGTTGCTATTTATGTTAGCTGTGATGACATGTTTTAATATTGTTTTCGTTATTATTTCGCATTCTTTAGTTTTGTTTTGATTTGTTTGTATTTGTTAGCCTACTCTTGTCTATAATTTAGTTTCATACAACATTTTTGTTTATACACTGTGGTGTCATGTATTTTGTTTAATTCTATCGCAGATATCGTCACATTTTTTGTGATATTTCATTAATTTCTGCTTTATTTTTAGTTGATTTCTGCGAAAGTTTTTGTATTGTTGCTGATCTTTGTTATTGTTTACATTGTTATTGTTTACATTGTTTGTATTGTTTACATTTTCAATGTTTACATTCTGCATGTGTTTACATAGTCATTGTTTACAGTTATAGTAATTAGTTAATGGGCTATGCTAATGCACTGTTACTACTACACTGATGATAAATGAATGATGAATAGTGTCGTGCACTATTGAATGAGAAGTGCACTTATGATCAAGAATTGAGTGCTGATATTTCATATACAAGTTCTTTGATTGGAGACTTGTTTCCCACAGAGACTGGGATAATATAATGTGATGTGAATATACAAGTGCTTAATTAAGACTTGTTACACTTAGGTTTGAAATAAATTAGTTAATTATTTCAGGTTTTGGACTCATATGTTAGACAACATGTCTACATTTGAGCACTTTATTGAGCAGGGTAAATTGCTTGGGAAGACTGGTGATAAGTTAGAAGAATTTGCAACTGCTCGATATGATAAAGCAATGGAAGCTGAACAAAAGAAACTGCAGATGGAAGCTGAACAAAAGAAACTGCAGATGCAGGTGGATGAAAAGAGATTCCAAATGGAAATGGAAAAACAAAAAAGGGAATCAGAAGCTGAGGAGAGAAAACTCCAGCTACAGCTAGAGGCTGAGAATAAAAGACTTGAAAAAGAAGCTGAGAATAAAAGACTTGAAAAAGAAGCTGAAAATAAAAGACTTGAAAAAGAAGCTGAAAGACTTCAAATAGAGGCTCAGGCTGAGGAGAGAAGATTACAGAGAGAGTCTGATGAGAGGAAAGAGAAAGCAAAAATGGAACATGAAGAAAAGGTCTTAGCTTTAGAGTTGGAAAAATTGAAATTGACGAACATGAGTAATGGTAATGATTCAAACAAGGGTTCATCTTCTGGTAAGGCTAATAATGATACTTTTAAGATTAAGTTGCCAACTTTTAGTCCTTCCAGTGATGACATAATGTTCTATCTGGACAGATTTGAACAAGCATGTACAGCTCATAACATAGACAAAGCAAAATATGTTTATCAGTTATCAGGGATACTGACAGGTAAAGCTCTAAGTATATTAAATATGGTGGATGAACCTGACAAGAACAATTATGAGGTTGTCAGGGCCGCTTTGTTAAAGAAATATCAGCTTAACGAAGACGGCTATCGTCTACAATTTAAAAACATGTTACCTGAAAATGGAGTTGAATTCTCCGAGTTTATTGCAAGAATACGCATTACTTTCTCACGATGGGTTGAACTATCTAAGACGGAAAAAACTTATGAAGGACTTATGGACTTAATACTTAGAGACAAAGTCATGTCGTCTGTCAATGAGTCTTTCCTTGCTTTCCTTCATGAACGTAAACCTAAAACAATAAAGGAAATGGAAGATTTCTGTTGCCAATACGTAACTGCGCACCCACACATAACCATGGGTAACTCTAAGGTGAAAGAAGGTTTACCAGTTGCTTCGGCAGCTCCGTATGGTCAAAACTTTGCTCGTAGATTCCAACAAAATTTTGATAGAAAGAGTAGCGGTAATTTCTGTCAAAATCATGGAAACCAATTTCATAGTGATTCTTCTTCGAAGAATTGGAGACAACCTGATAGTGGTCGTTACTATCACCCTAATAATTATAGGCATTTCAAAAGAGGATATGGTAATAGAGGTTATTCCTGCCGAAGACCTCAGAACCAAACAAATAGATGTTCGCATCAATGTGAACATGATAGTAATCGTGGAAACTGGAATTCGAACCAGGATAGCAATTACAATAGAGACAATAATAACTGCAGAGATAATAATAACTCTGATAACTTCAGAGGTAATAATAGTCGGGGTAGATCTCAACACAAAAAAAAGAGATATCAGCAGGCTAATGCTGTACAACAGGAAACTGAGGCAGCCTGTAATCATGTTGTTGATAGTAAAAAACTTTGACGCTGTCACTGGTTCTGCTTTTGACTTTGAGAGAGCAAACAAATGCCCCAATGCAGTACTTTATTCGAACCGGGTACCATAACTACTTTGAGTTGTGGTCACCCACTTCCCGCTCTTCCTGCTGCTGTTGCGCATGACGGGAGGGGTTCTTTAATTCTACATAAGGGTCTTGTTAATGATACTCCGGTCTCACTACTTTTCGATTCCGGATGCACCACTATTGGTGTTAGACAATCGCTTGTAGATCCATCTTGTGCTACAGGAAGGGTTATTAAATGTGTCACATTTGGCGGCACTCTAGAAAAATATCCTACTGCTGTAATTCGCATTGCCACTCCTTTCTTTACTGGAGATGTGCATGCTTGTCTCTTACCTAATCCTATTGCGGACCTTATTATTGGTCGTATTCACGGAGTTAGGGAGTGTACCCCACAGCAGATTGCTGCTTGGGAAGATAATAACATGCAAGCTACAAATGCAGTGGTTACAAGAGCACAAGCTCTACAAACACCCGAAACTTCACTGAATAGTGATAATGAAGTTGATAGCCAAGATAGTCACTTAGTAATTACTCGTGACTCTTTCATAAAATTGCAAGAAGAAGATCCTTCTTTAAAAAAATTCTTCGTTCTTGCGAAGAAAGGTGATGCGAATCAGGATACAAATAGAAAATCTTGGATTGCAATGAGAAACGGCGTACTTGTACGTATGGTACAAGATTCGACTACGTCGGCACATTCGCAAATTCTTGTCCCCAAGAGCATGAGAGTGCAAATGTTACAACATGCTCATGACTCGCAATGTGCTGGACATATGGGTTTTTCCCGTACGAAGTCGAGAGTCCTTGCGGCTTTCTTTTGGCCTTTTGTCAATAAGGACATTCGTATTTACTGCCGATCATGCAAGGTATGTCAGGAGGTCAAATCTAGAGGACCACGACATGCTGCGCCTATCCAGGCTGCTGACATTCCTATTCGGCCGTTTCAGAAAATGGCCATAGATATTATTGGCCCTTTTAAGGTCAAATCGGCCAGAGGACATCAGTTTATCCTTACATGTGTCGATATGTGCACACGTTGGCCAGAGGCTATTCCTCTTAAGAGCATATCTACTACAGATATCGCAGATGCTCTTTGGTTGATATTTTCTCGCTTGGGGTTCCCCAGAGAAATATTGTCAGACCATGGCACTCAACTCATATCTGACACTATGTCACAGGTAATGTCTACCTTACATATTGAACGATCTCTCAGTAGTATCTACCATCCTATGTCTAATGGGTTAGTTGAGCGTCTGAATAGAACGCTCAAGACTTTGCTTGGTAAGATAACTGAAGATCATCCTCAAGATTGGGACAGGGTTATACCCGCGGCTCTCTTTGCCTATAGAGAAGTCCCTAATGAACACACAGGATTTTCTCCCTTCGAACTTGTCTTTGGCGCGCGTCCACGCGGCCCTATGTCTTTATTACACGATCTCATCACTGCCGATGATATTAGCGATGAAACTCAATCCTCATATGAGTATGTCATTGCTCTTAGACAAAAGATCATTGAGGCATGTAAGCTAGCAACTGCTTCATCAGAAATTGCTAAAGAGAAGGCAAGACAGTTTGCTAACAAGAATAGATGTCTACGACAACTTTGTCCAGGTGACAAAGCATTCGTCCTACTCCCCAGTAGGGAAAATAGACTTCTTATTGCATGGAAAGGTCCGTATGCAATAGTCTCTCGGATTTCCGATGTTGACTATGTGGTCGATATTGATGGAAAGCATAAAACTTTCCACATAAACAAGCTTTCGGAATTTCACGAACGTCCGGACTATTTGCTGCCTATTTTCCAGGCAACGGATGATGCTCCTGCACCTCACGGTCATTATTCATCCCTGTCTGTCATTCAGGATGAGGAAGCTACCTTCTCTGATGTCAACCTTCCCCTTCCAGTGGTTCCATTACATTCCACGGAATCTTGGAAAAACGTTTCTGTTTCTCCTAATCTTTCTGGTGACGAACATCGACAAGTCTCGTCGATGTTTACAAAACATTTCAGGATGTTCTCACTGACATTCCTGGACACACAGATGTCATAGAACATGACATAATTCTTACCGACAATAATCCAATTAGGGTTAGGCCGTATCCTATTCCTATACACTTTCAGTCGCAAGTGGAAAAGGAATTGGATGAAATGATTCAATTAAATATAATTGAACCATCGACTTCACCATATTCTTCTTCCATGGTTATTGTCCGGAAGAAGGATAAGAACATACGAATTTGCGTTGATTATCGCAAATTGAATCAGGTCACAAAGTTCGACGCTGAACCGATGCCTTTGTTAGAAGATCTACTGATTAGACTTTCTAATTCTAGATTCTTCACTAAACTTGACTTGTCTAAAGGTTATTGGCAAGTGCCTTTAGCAGAGCATGCCAAACCTCTTACTGCTTTTTCTACACCTAGGGGTCTATTTCAATGGAATGTTATGCCTTTTGGTCACATGAACGCCCCTGCCACTTTCGTTCGCATGATGCGTCGAATTCTGTCACATCGTTCGGATGTCATCGCATACTTAGATGACATCTGTCTCTTCAGTGATACCTGGGAAGATCACTATTTAGGGTTATATGACTTACTGTCCACTCTACGTGAGAATAATTTGACAGCAAAACCTTCTAAAGCTTTTGTTGGGTTTTGGTGAAATCTCTTTCCTGGGTCATCGTGTTGGTCATGGTCTCTTGAAGACAGAAGACCACAATACTTCCAAAATACTGAACATCTCTGTTCCTAAAACGAAGAAACAAGTTAGGAGTCTCTTAGGTTTAATTCAATTTTATGGGAGATTTATTCCAAATTTATCTTCGATCATGGCACCTCTATCAACATTGTTGAAGAAAGGTTCGCCTAATCTGGTCCGTTGGTCTGAAGAATGCCAATCTTCACTAGACCAAATCAAGAATATATTTTCTTCTCCTCCCATCTTAAGATTACCTACTCTTGATAGGACTTTTGTTCTTCGGAGTGATGCTTCATCCACTGGGATTGGAGCAGCACTGATGCAAGAATATGCAAATACTCTGCATCCTGTTATGTACATTTCTAGAAAACTAAATGCGGCAGAGAGGAACTACTCGGTTTTTAGACCGTGAGTTGTTAGCGATGGTTTGGTCAATTCTAAAGCTACAAAGATTCCTCCTGGGCGCACATTTCATTCTAGAGACTGATCAGAAAGCTCTTACAGCTATTCAGACTAAGAATTTGAAGAGTTCGAGATCCACTCGATATGCTATAGCTCTTCAACCTTTTCACTTCACGGTACGAGCTATCCGTGGTGCGGATAATGTGATGGCTGACATTTTGTCTAGATGCCCACATGACTCCAATTAATACTTCTGTCCTATATTCCTATATATTACAGAGTCATAACACACCTATATTTCTACAATAGATTAGCACATCTGTACTTACTTTATATGTACACACTATCGTGCTTTGTTGTCATCTTCTTCTGTTCGTTTTTTAAAATGATAGAGGAGGACTGAGTAGTTAATATAAGGGCCGTTAGTTTACTAAACAGCCACAATTATTAATAATGTATTGTACCTTATGAAGCATATTAGTTATTAATTAGCATTATATTGCTTGTACTTCTCAGAATGTCATTGTTGAGCTGAGGACTTACCTTACGAGTTCTAGATTGTGTACTTACCCTCGGAATACCAGAGCATATGTCCGGGATCGTCATGTAGTTTAACTTTACTATGTACTTATGTCATTACATGTCAAAGAATGTACTATTTAAATTTTCCTATCAGATTTGTACATCCATTTTTAAAGACAATATTAGAGTATGTGGTTTAATGATGATTATAGTAACTTGCATACGTATATTGTGTTTACATGCTAACGTGATGTGTGTTGGTGACACCTCCCCGATGTGAATATTTTTTGAGACATATTTATTTTTCTGTTGAGGTATATCCTCACCAGACACTCTATAATTAGCCTCATGTTTGGCAATTTAGTTAATTATCAGCGCATAATTCGTGCGTTTTGAGCCGCTTATCGCTTGCTCTTTGATATTGGAAAAAAAAAATATGTTCCACATTTTTTTTTTTATCGGGAGGAGGTGGTGATATGTTGCGTGATAAATTCTCGCAACATCGTTTTATTTCAATATCTGTTTTATAACGCAAGGGCAACAACTGCTTGAAATCTATAGTCACTTTTCTCGGTAAGCATTTGTCTTCTCGCGTTGGTATCGAATGCAGTTAAGTTTGAGCTGTGGTCATTTTGCGCTGGACTGCGCATGACTTGTCTTGCGTCTTTGTCGATCGGTTTCCGCCCACCACTAGAGGGAGTGAGCGATTTGGAATGGCGAAAGAGATGCCTCGTTGAAGAGGGGATCTCCGCTATTTTTTGTTCTGTCAGGGATGTGTAGTCCTCTTATGGATATTTCGTTTATTCGAGATAATACCTCTAGTGTTTCCCACATGCCGGGAGGCGTGATATTTCTGTGTATTTCATGAAAGCAAGGTAAATTGACTCTTTCATTAACTCTATCGATTTTGGGTCGTGAGCGATTTCGATTCATAGCCTGTCTTCGAAAGTCGTCGTCACGAGATGTTTTTTTTTCCAGCTCACATGTCGCTGCATTGTACTGCATCGGTTGATGCATGTACCAAGGACCATTACTTGCTACTTTGTTAAATGAACTAGGTTCGGAAAACCTTTATTATCTAGAGGATATTTTTGAGGACATTATTTATACTTCGGCAGACGTGTCTGTCTTGCTGAAGTCAAACTAAGGAGAGTGAACTGATCTCATACATCTGGTTATCTCCTGGCTGTTATAGAAAAGGATGGAGTTTTCCACCTGACTACATTTACAGCACTATGAAATATAACATGCATCTGACTCATCATTGTAATGCTGTCTACCGTCTATTGCTGTATTGAATGTTGCTGTGATAATGACTGTTTGATGTGCCTACACATTTGCGTAACCATTTTGTCACTGTGGCGTCCACAATAAATAATGAAGAAAAACGTCAACGGCTGTTTCAAGACTCATTGACTTTATACGTCGTGAGTTTACTGACGTCCTATGTGGATTGCCCTGTTATTGTTGTATGAACATTGTTTTGACTGAACACATCTACACACTACACAAAACCAGACATGCGGATGCCATCCATCATCAAAATGGTTACGCAAATGTGTAGGCACATCAAACAGTCATTATCACAGCAACATTCAATACAGCAATAAACGGTAGACAGCATTACAATGATGAGTCAGATGCATGTTATATTTCATAGTGCTGTAAATGTAGTCAGGTGGAAAACTCCATCCTTTTCTATAACAGCCAGGAGATAACCAGATGTATGAGATCAGTTCACTCTCCTGAGTTTGACTTCAGCAAGACAGACACGTCTGCCGAAGTATAAATAATGTCCTCAAAAATATCCTCTAGATAATAAAGGTTTTCCAAACCTAGTTCATTTAACAAAGTAGCAAGTAATGGTCCTTGGTACCTGCATCAACCGATGCAGTACAATGCAGCGACATGTGAGCTGGAAAAAAAATCTCGTGACGACGACTTTCGCAGACAGGCTATGAATCGAAATCGCTCACGACCCAAAATCAATAGAGTTAATGAAAATGTTAATTTACCTTGCTTTCATGAAATACACAGAAATATCACGCCTCCCGACATGTGGGAAACACTAGAGGTATTATTTCGAATAAACGAAATATCCATTAAGAGGACTACACATCCCTGACAGAACAAAAATAGCGGAGATCCCCTCTTCAACGAGGCATCTCTTTCGCCATTCCAAATCGCTCACTCCCACTAGTGGTGGGCGGAAACCGATCGACCAAACAACAAGACAAGTCATGCGCAGTCCAGCGCAAAAATGACCACAGCTCAAAAGTTAACTGCATTCGATACCAACGCGAGAAGACAAATGCTTACCGACACTGGATTAAGTTTTAGTTGTATTGTTGCTAGACACCTAGTCAAACCAGGTCAGGAGACAGAGGAAACCGTCAAACTTAGTGGAGTTTTCAGGAGTGACGCACCCAGGACGCTTCCTATCGCACTGGTAGAAATACACTCTGACTTTGTCAGAGGAGTTATTAAAGCGGCCATAATGGATGATCCGATCTACCCAGTTATCCTGGGATGTAGATATGTGTTCATTGGGAGACCTAAGGAGCCGATTGTGGCAGCGGTAACCACAAGAGGGCAAGCCAAGAAGGAGAGGGAGCCTGCGCCAAACTTGTTGCCAAATGAACTGAAGGAGGCGCAACAAAAGGACCCTACTCTGGCACCCTGCTTTAAAAAACTGCCCATGGCTAAGGACCCCAGACACAACGGAGACATCTTTTCTAAGGATGGTGTATTGTATCGTAGAACGGGCAACCCGGACACGGGGAATAACCAGCTCCTAGTACCGACGCAGTACAGAAACCAGATCTTAGAAATGGGGCACTCTCTTCCCTTTAGCGGACATATGGGACAAAACGCCACTATTCAGCGAATAAAAAACCACTATTGGTGGCCAGGAATGAACTCTGACATTGTCAGGTATGTGAAATCCTGCGCCCAGGGCCAACGGGTAGCACCCAAGCACTTGACACCCCCAGTACCTATGGGGCAAATGCCAATAGTAGGGACTCCATTTGAACGGGTTGCTGTCGACATTATTGGTCCCCTGGAAAAGACCAAAAGAAGGAACAGGTTCATCCTGACCTTAGTTGACACTTGCACTATGTGGGCCGAAGCCGTACCGCTACCATGCACTAATTCCAAGCATGTCGCAGAAGCCCTTGTGCAAATTTTTACACGGTTGGGATTCCCTCAACAAGTTTTGACGGACAATGGATCCCAATTCCGTAGCCTGTTAATGGAGGAGATCTTTAAGATCTTGAGGGCCAAACATATCCACACAAGTCCCTACCATCCGGCCGGAAATGGGCTCGTGGAACGTTTTAACGGTACCCTCACCATGATGTTACGTAAGCTGGGTCAGGAGAAACCGGAAGACTGGGACCAATATATATCGGCTGCCTTATTCGCCTACCGAGAGGTACCCCAAGCGTCTACGGGTTTTGCGCCAGCTACACTTTTATTTGGCAGACCTATTAAGGGGCCACTAGAAGCCTTACTTCGGTCCCTGACAGACCAGAAGGCTGACGAGACAGTCGTCTCTGCAAGCAAGTATGTATCTGAGCTTAAGGAAAGGCTAAAGCTAGGATGGGATCTAGCTACTACCAACCTTAAGAAAGCCCGCGCTAAAATTACTAAAAGATATTACAAAGCTGCAAAAGAGAGAGAACTACAACCAGGGGAGAAAGTCCTATTGCTACTTCCAACCGGAAGCAATAAACTTCGCATCGGATGGCAAGGACCGTTTACCGTCCTTAAAAAGATCTCACGTACCAACTACAAGATCTCCATCAAAGGAAAGGAGAAGGTCTTCCACATAAATCTGCTAAAGAAATATTTGGAAAGACCGGTGCCATCCTCCGAGCATCTCCTGGCTGTCGCCATAGCAACGGAAGACGAGGAAGATGATGATGGTTGCATGGAGTATCCATTGCAACCCACAGAATCCTTTAAAGATGTCAAGTTCGGCGACAATCTCTCACCAGAACAACAAACAGAAACCAGGGCTCTACTAAAACAGTACAGTGCAGTCTTAACGGATGTACCTGGTCGAACAAATCTCATTGAATTTGATATGAAATTAACAAACGAGACCCCTGTTCAAACCAGAGTTTACCCCATCCCGTACGCTAAAGCTGATGCACTTCGCGGAGAAATAGACAAGCTGCGTCAGGCAGGAATTATCAGTGAGTCTACATCTCCTTACAGCTCGAGTGTAGTGCTGTTGCAGAAGCCCAATAAGGAAGTTCGGCTGTGCATTGATTACAGGTTGCTAAACGCGGTAACGGAATTCCAGCCCGAACCTCTCCAAACTGTTTCTGAGTTGTTCACCAAGCTCAGCAAAGCAAAGATCTTCTCCAAGATTGACCTCAGCAAAGGTTATTATCAAAAACCAGTCAAGGAGGAAATTAAACCTTTGTTAGCTTTCAGCACTAGTGAAGGACATTACACATTTAACGTGATGCCGTTCGGTTTGCATAACGCACCAGGAGTGTTCACCAGGATGATGAGGAAGCTTCTACAACCTTTGCAAAGTCCCCATATCCATAATTTCATGGATGACATCTTAATTGCATCGGAAACCTATGAAGAACATATTGCTACGGTTGCTATGCTCCTCAGGAGACTACAGGAAACGGGTCTCACAGCCAGACCTAGCAAATGTCTCATCGGGTTTGAACAGTTAGACTTCCTGGGGCACACTATTTCTCACGGATGCAGTTGGCCTATTAAGAAGAACGTGGAGAAAATAATGGCAGCAAAAAGACCCCGAACGAAGAAAGACGTACGTTCCTTCATATCGCTATGTGCATACTATCAGAAGTACATCCAGAACTTCAACGGACTGACGGCACCTCTGACTGACCTCACAAAGAAAGGTTGTCCTGATAAGGTCATATGGGATCAAAAGTGCGAACACGCGTATAGCACTTTGAAAGGACAGTTGTCTGCATACCCCATTTTGAGGTTGCCTGACCTCAAGAAACCTTTTGTACTGAGAGTCGACGCGTCAGGTCAGGGCATCGGGTCAACACTGCTTCAAGCCGATGACAGTGACCTGAACATGCTATTTCCAGTTGCCTATGGCAGTCGGAAATTAAATAAAGCGGAACGGAACTACAGCGTAGTTGAAAGGGAATGTCTTGCTCTGATTGACGGTATCAGACGCCATCATGAGTTTCTTTATGGTACATCTTTCACGGTGCAAACAGACCACGCTCCGTTAGCATTTCTTGGTGCCAATAAAGAATTTAACGCAAGGATCATGCGTTGGGCGCTTCTTTTAAGCGTTTATTCTTTCAAAGTGGAATATATTCCGGGAAGACAGAATGTCGGGGCTGATTTCCTGAGTAGAAACTGGTCTACAGAGGAAGAAGAGCAAACTGAAGATACCACTCATCCTAAAATCACCAATCAGGTCACCTCCATTGTCAAAAAATGAAACATGAAAAATGGTTTCATGTCTAAAAGTGGGGACGATTGTGACGTACGTCTAGTTTGACAAGTGAATTCTCCCTGATATGATGGATGATTTAAAGGGACTTTTAGCTTTTCATAACATTAGAACCCCTGAACATTTGTTGTAACTTTTCGTTTGCCAGAACTCATTCCACCGGGACTCATTTAGTATGCGGCACGAGATCAAAGAGACAGACTGAGGGATTTCAGGGGAGACTATCGGCGTTATCAAAGACAGTAGTGGTCCCTGATACGAGACGCAGTTGCTTGCCGCTAATTTCGCGTCTCGGTGTCAATCGCAGAACCGAGCGAACGGGGAAAGCGAAACGGGCAGCAGCGAACGGAGATACGAAGACCAGGGGGCGGCTTCTTCTCTTGATTTGGCGGTCAGATCCCCAAAAGTTCGTGAGATCAAATAAGCTGTCAAGTTTATCATGTCCCACTCAACTTACATTCCATTTTAGCTAAATAGACCATGAAGACTAGACACGTTATCACTCGCTGGCCAGACCTTTACAGAAGCACTAGCTTTATTGAAATCTTGTTATAGATTTTTCCCCTGGATTTTATATATATATATTTGCAGTGATTTCTATTCTGTGCAAAGCGGTAATATATATATTGTGTAAAGTGATCAGTGGTCTAGTTCAGTCATTCTATTTCAATGGAGTTTGTGTTAATTTAAATCTATTAAATTAAACCATCTCAATAGTTCCAGTTGTAAATATAATGATCTATCTATTATATTATTTCAAAAGATAATAGATGCTTAAATTAACTTTTAAAGTCGCGAAGGAATTTATAATTAATAAATTCAGTTAAGTCCTAGTTTTATAGATGTGTGTTTTAACCACTAGAATTCGCGCAGTGTTTATTAAATACATAATTAAATACTCGAGTGTATTATAGGCTTAACGGGAAATTTATCGCGCTTGATTTTTCGGTATGTTACATGTCTTTTTTCTTTCACACAGAGTGATCGTAACCTGCGGTCCCAGCTAAATAAAGAAAGAAATAAAGAAATCATCCTATAAACTTCCAGTCATATTGAAGAAACATTTCTTTTAAAATATAATCTTGTGGCGGTCCTTGCGACCTAGCTGTCAGAATTAAATGAAATAAAGCCCACCCAAGAACATTTTTTAAAGAATAATCATCAAATTACCCTTACAAACCTGTAAGATAAACTGGAAGGTAATCATCGCCAGAAGCGATATCATATTTACTGTTTACTGTGAGAGAGTACATATTTTCCTGACTGTGACTGAGCCTAGTTTTTTTTCCTCAATTGGATTTAATAAAACTATCATCACGCATTGAAGGAATTTTACCATAGCGGAGGATTAAAAGAGACCACTTCATTTTCACCCCTGTGCCGAACTGTGTTAGTGCCATCCCATAGACTCCTTTTATATATATAATAAAAACACGAGAACTCTTAGTCTTCAAGTCTTGCGATAAGTGAGAATATTTGTTACCAACAAACCCTCGCAAACATCTGGGGCGGGACATCGAAGGACTAGACAGTTCATGTGTCAAAAAAATACTTGCTGTTTTTATATACTTTTTATGGATCGTCTGAGGCTGCATTCGGTAAGTGTGTGAGTATATGAGTGTGGATCCTCACGCGTGTGTATGAATGACAGGAAATTTAATCGTTTTCTTTTGTAAACCTGTTGTTAACTTTCTTGCCTAGTAATATAATTTTTCTGTATTCCCTGCATTGTTCCTTTAAGGGGGAGTTGCTAATTGGTTATCTCTGTTTAAAAACCCCCTCCTTTCCATTGGCTTAGTAAAGGGAAGAACAGCTGGGAAGATCAGGTTTTTTTCTATCACCTATACCTAACGTTGTAACCCCTCTTTCAGAGTAATTAACTTCACTGTTAGGTTAACGTACCTATGTTCCTGATATTATCTATCTCTGGACTGGGTTTATCTTTGTCTAATAAGCGGGAAGGGCTTAGTCGATACCAGTCTTCTTCACCCCTCCCAAATTTGTTATTTGCATTTGTGTACTTATGATAATTTATGTAATACCTGATATTTGTTAGTGATTGATGTTTAAAGTGAATAAAATCACATAAACTCATTTAGTACGGTGTTGGACATACCCACAGCCCAACTTTTCCCCTATTCGTTAACTATAGTTTGTATCTTCATCGTCTGTGTGTGTGAAAAACACCAAATCGGTGTGCGCGCAGATGCGAGTCTGGAAAACTGGCAAATAATTGTTTAACCAGGAGAGCGGAAGAGAAGATTGAGAGAAGCGATTTGTCGTAAATAAGTCTGTCTTTACTCTCCTCCAGCACGCTGTGAAGCAACTATTTAATATCTACATTTTCTATCACTGAGCTTTCCATCATCATTTTCCACTCTAAACCGGACCACTATTTCTAAGACTCTTTTCTCTCAAAATAAATTTACGACATGTTCTCATGCATACTGGTGTAGGGTCATAAACCTTCATGTCGTACTCTAACATATTCGTACGACCTGGGTTATCTGTGAGCACATCGGCATGGGTTTCCAACACTTTCTGAACCATCTTCTTCTGCTCTGGAGTTAAATGTTCACTAATGTTTACTTGAACATAATCCTTTATAGTTGTGAGTGGATATTCCATTAAGTGAAGTGGTTCACCGTGCATTTCTGTTGCAATGGCTAGGGTCATGATATGTGCAACTTCTGATGATTCCTTGTCATAGCATTTTTTAAGAAGATTGACATGATACACCTTCTCCTTTCCTTTCTTGTCAATCTTATAATTGGTCATGGAAAGTTTTTCCAGTAAGACATAGGGTCCCTGCCATCCAATCTGCAATTTATTATTCCTGCTTGGCAACAGTAATAACACCTTTTCACCCACCTCCAGTTCCCTATCATTTGCTTTTTTGTTGTAGTACGCAGCATGCTTCCTCCTGGCCTGTCTTAAGTTGTCATTTGTCAGTTCCAACCTGTTTTCAATCGAGAAGTCAACACGTTGACGTATTGGTATGAGTAAGTCACTGTTTCCTCTGCTTTTTCATCTGTCCTTGTCCGCAGCAATGCTTCCAGTGGAACTTTTATTGGTCTCCCAAACAACAATGTAGCTGGAGCCAATCCAGTTGAATTGTGGGGTACTTCCCTATATGCAAATAGTGCAGCGGGTAGGTATGTATCCCAAGTATCAGGTTTTTCACTCGCCAGCTTACTATGAAGTGAAATTAGCGTACCATTGAACCGCTCTACTTGGCCGTTCCCTTGGACATGGTAGGGACTACATTGATAGTGTCTGGCTTGAAATATCCTGAATACTTCTTGTGTTAGCTTTCCCTTAAACTGAGAACCATTGTCAGTCAATATCTGATGCGGGAAACCTAATCGGGTGAATATTGTTAACAGGGCCTCTGCCACATGCTTTGAAACTATAGCTGACATGGCCACTGCTTCTCCCCACATAGCGCAAGTATCAATCAAGGTTAAGATGTAAGCATTTCTCTTCTTGGTCTTAGTGATGGGTTAAACATTATCCACTGCAACACGTTCAAAAAGCGTTCCCATAATGGGCGTTTCTCCCAGTGTTGCTGGTGCAGTCCTATGCTTAGGAGCTATTCTTTGGCATTCTGGACAGGATCTCACATATCTCTTTATGTCCTCTGTGATTCCTGACCAAAAGTAGTGACAGGCTATCCTTTGTCCAGTGGATCCTATTCCCATATGTCCACTGAAGGGTATAGCATGTCCTAGCATCATAACTTTCTCCCTGTAAGATTTTGGCACTACTAGCTGTCCATGCCCTTTAGGTTCTGTTCCAGCTTTTCTGTAGAGTAGGCCATTCTTCATGTAAAAGTCTCCTTTCTCTGGAGGATTATGGCTTTTAGGTAATTTGCCAAAACAAGGCTTCAAGGTGCTGTCTGCTGCTTGAGCCTTTTTCATCACTCCTGGATGAGAATTGATGATAGTGTCCTCCTCTTTCCTAGAGCTTGCCCTGGTCTGGACTGTTGCCATCACTATGGGTCTTATATGTTCTCCTAGAAAGACATATCTACATCCCAGTATTAATGGGTAGATATTGTTGTCCATCACTGCTGCTTTGATCTCTCCTTCCACATAGCGAGATCTTATGTTGATTCTGGCTATGGGCAGTGTCATGGTTCCTGCGCCCTTGACTGGTCCTCTGATTTCCATTGTTTCTGTGGTTATCTGTTCAGGACTCACCAGAGAAGAGCACACTACTGAGTCAAAGTCTAAGCCTGTATCATTTAAGCACAGTACTTGGGTGCCATTCAAGGTCACTTCCTCACAGACAGGGGGATTATGGAGGTCTTTCTGACTATTTGCCAGGTTCTTCCTTCCCTTGTTCCCAGTTGTAAGGCAGGAAGCGTGATGAGGAGGGTTTTTCCATCTGCATTCCGCAGTATTGTGGTTACTCATTTGGCAAGATTTACCCCACTTTCCTTCCTTTCATGAGGGTTTCTTATCTGTTCCTAGAGGTTTTTTTGTCTTTATAATCAGTTCTGTGTTTGTTCTTGTTGGAATTGTCCCTGTGTTCATAGTTGGTATAGTTTTGTGAAAGTTTGAAGTTCTCACCCTGCTTCTTATTACTTCCTGATACTTCTGACTGAGCTGCTTGATATCTCTCAGCCATGGTTAAAATCTCTTCCAATCTCTCTGCTCATTGCTCCATGAGAAATTTTCTCATTTCTTGAGGCATGGATTCTCTCAGTTCTTCCATCATAACCATTTCTTTTATATCTTGACATTTTCCTAAGCTAATCCATTTTGTCAGATATGTTTCCAATCTGGCAGAAAACTGGTGGTAGTTTTCTCCTGGAACTAGCTTAGCAGTTCGGAATCTCTTTCTATAAGATTCAGAATTCTTTTCGTACCTGACCAGTAAAGCTTGTTTTAAGATTTCATAATTTTCCTGGTCTTCTTTTGAGAGTTTTAAATAAACATCGTATGAAACTCCCCTCAACCCCTGAGATAGCTTAAGGCTCAATTTTTCCTTTTCCAATCCATAGGTAGAGGCCAGTCTCTCATATCTATCCAGGTACGACTCAATGGCGACCTCCTTCTCAATAAATGGATCCAGGTGGAAACTCATTGCTCCATTTGCCGTGCTCTTGTTGGAGCTACTCTCAGAGTGAGGTGAACTAGCACCATGATTGCTAGCTGCTCCCTGGAGTTCAAATTCCTTTAAACTTAACTCATGAGCTCTTTGTAACCTTCTTTCTTCAGCTTCGGCCTCAACTTCAAATCTTTTGGCTTCTCTTTCTGCTTGCAATTTCCTATCCTCTGCTTCCATTATTAGTCTTCTTTCTACTTTCAGTCTTTTGGCTTCTCTTTCAGCTTCCAATCTTTTATCCTCTCTATCCAAATATGTGTCCACTTCAGTTGCGACATACTGGATAAGAGCATCACCTGTTTTCTTCCTACGTCCTTTCCCTCCTGCATGATTGCAGATCGAAACTTCACCAAATCAGCCATGATGCTTACTTACCAGAGGGTATATAATTTTATCTTCACTAACCAACTAACTTAATTAAAATCAATTAATTACTTTGAACAAGACAAATCCTTAAAACCTTGTGAGCGTCTCTTATTTACTTGGTACTCAATGGTACTATTATTACGAAAAAAAAAGTTTTTAGAATTTTTTTCAAAAAAAATTATTTTTCAGACTATTTGTGGCTCAAGATAGAAGAATACATAGATAGTGGCTCAGGATAAAAAAATAATATCCCGCGAAAGAGCCCCCAATGTAGCGAAATGTGTTCCTAGTGTGATGATAGTGGTAGAGAAGAAGTAGAATCTCTCTCCAGAAAGTATGAAGTTCCAATGCCCGGGAGGTACACTGGTATCACAATTGAGTTGGACAAAAGATTTAGACTTCAGAAGTATACGGTGCCACTTTCGCTATAGTAACCCTATGTGATAATATAATTAAATTAGAAAAAGTAACTCAAAATTTAACAGTTAAAAATTTACCAAGTCAAATGAGTGCACTTTCATAATTTATTATGTACATCTATATATTCTTGTAATGAGAAATGGGTGTTGGAAGATGGTAAAAGGTATGATTATTTATAGTTACAAATTAAAATAAATAATAGTAAAAAAAATCTTGGATGAATCTTCTAATGAATTTAGAGCAGTCTGTCACAGTATATTTTGATATCTGGCTATCTAGTTCCTAGCTGTTATCATCATCGACATTCGCTTTAGAAACTGCTCACAGGATTTGTTAGATGGATACACATAAAACTCATCTGGTATTAGCCACGTCTGCTCGAGGTCCCTGAGACACACTTGAATCAATAGACTGTCCTTCAGCCCGCCCTGTAACTACGGAAGACTAAGGTGTTGAAGATTGGTTGACCTCTAAGCTTCAGTTAGCAGGATCAACGATCCTCAAGTCTTTAGGTAAATTCGATCAGGAATGATCATAAAACTCGATCATAAAACCTGGAACAAAAGGTAATAGGTGGCCATGGTGTTCCAACAATCTCACCACCCACTGCTGTTCATGAGGCGACCATGTCTTCAGTGTTTGTATATAAATGAATGATTCATGGTAGTGTGTTACAGAGATAGCATGATAAGATAATGTCTACTGTGCAGAATTAACAAAATACGTGAATAAATCACATGTTATGATACATGGGTAGAGATAACCTTTGCCTTCCACTTATGGATGCCAAGTCACTTATGTACTTGCTGGTATGTCGCAAGCTTCCAGGCAAGAACTAGCCATGATATATTTGGCTAACCAATTAATGGTTATGCTTCCTGACAATGCCGGTGGAGGTTATTTTAGGTTAGCGTCATTCCCTTTTTATTATGTCTGATATAATCAATTCGTAAATAAAATCTGAAATAAAATGATATTAGTCATACATATATCTTTAATAAACTTACATACCCTCTTAGGATTAATAAGCTCACGGTGAGACTGTATTGGTTGAATTTAATCTGCCCTGCATGCAGCGGGAAAAAAGAACTGTTCTTGCAGATACTGTCTTCCAGTTTCTCACTCTGGCTTCTGGATTTGGTGTGTGTGATTTTCAACGCGCCGCTCTGTCCTTATATTTGGGCTTCTCTCCCGTACGAGAAAGCACTCTTTGAAGTCCCATAAGATTTTCGTTTAATCTCTCGGTTTGAGGCGATTTTGAGGCGATCTGTGCTTTTTCTGTACCTGTTTTCTCCTCTTTTCACTACACACTTATATCCTTCCTTCCTTCCTAGGTATCCTTTCATTTTCCCCATATGAAGCTTTCATTCTATCCAAGTTTTATTGAAAACCGTTTAGGCATTTAGTTATAATAAATTTTTAAAGATTATTAGCTAACTTTTAGCAGATGTGATGACGATCAAAAATTTTAATTATCGTAAAAAACTATTTATATTTGAATAATATCCTTTTGGATATCATTCATACTCTATCTCCTCTTATGAATTATTATTATTTAAATGTATTCCAACCAAGCTTGTTCTTGTAGCTTTAAATTTTCTTTCCTGTAAATGCAAACTTTTAAAGTCGGCCATTCCTATATTCGCTATTTCCTACCTTCATCAACACCGTCCGGCTAAACGTAATTCACATTGTTCCGCCTTCTTCAAACTTCAAAGCAAGACCCGTCGCGTGTTATCCCTGCGCTGTGTGTGGGTGTGTGCGTGTCGCGCTACAAATTTTTTCACACAGAAAGCAAGTGGTACCAAATCTCGCTACATTTGGACAGATCCGATTCATAAAAGGGTATAGAAAGATCGTTGTTATGCGTTAGCATAACAACATACTACGTCATGACTATCCATAGGCAACTATACAAAATCGCGTTCAATGAAATATATCTAAGTGCAAAGCATCTTATGTTGGCGACTGTAGTGGTTTTAGATGGTATTGTATGGTAGTTAGATTACCTAGTGTACAGTATGAGGTCAGCTGTGAAGGCTCCTGAGATAAAAGTTTATGTGAATTACAGAAGGCCCTTCTTACTACCACTTACGACCTCAAACAGACCTATTCTACTATCATGAATGTTAGCTACGTTAAAAAGTCTAGGGTACAGAAATGTAATGTGTTGTAATATAATATACAGACACACACAGGTAATTAATAAGTCTAATAATATTAATAAACTCTATAACACACTGAACTAACTCTGTCTGTTTTAGTTTAGATTTTAACAATTTTTTTAAATTTATTAGTTCTGAACCAATGTTTTAGTTTGGTCAGAACATATGAAATGATATGGAGTTATAAATGAAATGCATAAATATATGGTATAATCAAATGTAATTTGTGTACATAGATATTTTATAAGAATGGTTAATATTATTAATATCTATAATGTCTTTGGGAGAACTAGCACTGGATGTTTTGTTGGGGTGGCATCATCACTCCCAATCTGTGGCTACAACAAGCATTGTCCATTGACTTATAGACTGAAGTTAAATGTTATATTTTTCAAGAGTTATGTCTTTATTTGATGTGGAATAGTTGTGAATCTCCAGCAGGCCAGGTTTTCACTTATCTCGTCTGTGACGATCTGGTACAGGATTCTGGTGGCTCACTCCTCTCCGTAACTGGAGTACAAAAGTTAGGCTTCACTGACACCAATGTTAGGCTTCACCGACACCAATGTTAGGCTTCACTGACACCAATGTTAGGCTTCACTGACACCAATGTTAGGCTTCACTGACACCAATGTTAGGCGGCACAGACATCCGCTTGTATACTCTTACATAAGCATTTGGCACCACCTTAGTGCCAAAACAAAAACTCACAATTCTGAAACAAAATGTGTGCCATGTGTCAGTACTCTATCCACTGCGCCACTCTTACACACAACACAACACAACAACATTACACAGACTGGGTCAGATCTCTCTGACCAACATAGCACATCTTACCCAGTTGTTTTCACATAGTACCAGTTCCCCAAGACTGCATTGCATCTGAGATATGTTCAATAGTTTCCTTGCATTCAATAAGATAGGTGATATGTTCCCACTGATCTCAATAATAGATCCGCCTTCCATAGTCTTAGTTAGGTTTCCATATATTTTTTGTTTGTCTCTAAGCCCTGAACTGTGGCTGGGGACCTAGAGCAAGCACTTACTTGTCGTAATCATTTTCCATGATACGGCAGTATCAATCACTCAAAATATTAAAATATACAAGATAAATGCTTTTATCCTTACCATAATTCAGAATTAAGAACACAGTTACTAAATACTAGCAAAACTCAGCTGAGCTGCTGGCTAGAGTATGGCGTCCCACTGAATTTTATGTTTTATTTCCTGGAAAACACCATTAGCAGTTATGAACTGTGTCATAGGACAGACTTCTATTGAATGGCAAAAATGCGCGTCTCTATCCCGCTACTATAAAAATGCGTTGGGCAATCAGATCGAAAGACCAAGCTTTTTAATTTGAATTTTGAAAATAAAGTCAAAAGTACATCTCACTTTTTCAAATGTACGTCGGTCACATTTTATCTTTTCCCAAAATTACACTCGTTGTTTTGGGCTACTACATGTAAAACCGACACAAACCTGCCTCCTAAGTTATTTTTAGCCACTATCTACCGAGTTTGCCCCGCTAGTGTATTACAGTTTGAATTTTGCGTTTTCTTGTCTCAAGGACGCAAAATTGAGACTTTAGTGAAAGTATGCACTACAATACTGTTCGCTAGTCTGATAGGAACAATACGGTCTTTTGTCAATATCTTCCTTGTTATCTATCCGTCTGTATAAATAAAAGTATATTATTTGTCAGCTTAAGATGGGCTATCAAACTAACTAGGTTTTATTTTCAGAACTTTATTATTAACGAAAAACCTATTTTGCTCAAGGTTAGTTTTTGAAATCTGTTTTGAACCTTTTGGTATGGCATTTGCCGCTATATTCGAACAAAACAACCAAGTACGGTAAAACGTCTAAGATACGACTGTTTCTAATAAGAGCTAAGGTCTTTTCTGTCCATTTCCTTACATTGTGTTAACTAGTGGCGTAATGTTTTCCTTTAAACTACAAATTGCGTCTTTTTGCCTTTCTAGATTCAAACACGTGTTCAGACCGTCATAATGATTTTTATCTCCGTTTCCCTCCCGTCTAAAAGGGTACCGTTTCGTCTGCATGTATAACTAGTTTCAATGGCGGTAGAAAATGCGGGCATAGGCGAGCATGTATCCTAGTATCTTACGCATTATTTTTATTTCTACAATGTTATCTTTATAATTGGAGATATTTTAACGTTGTATCACGGTAAATTCATCACACATCTCCCCACTTGAGAACATGCACTACTGCAAGTTCCAAAACCAGTGATACACATAGATAAAATTACTCTCACGCCTGCCAACTACTCTAATTTTGATCAGAGGGGTGCCTACTGAGGAAATTGGCACCGACATTTAATGACCCCGGGATATATTCGATAATAAACTGATAAGGTTGCAACAATAAAGACCATCTCAACAATCTTGCATTTTCATGCTTGGCCTGAGATAAGAAAACTAGGGGCTGATGATCCGTCTGGACCACAAAAGTCCTACCATACAGATAGATTTGGAACTTTTTTATTGCCCAGATTAACGCTAAACATTCTTTTTCGCTTGTGGAATATCCTTGCTCCGCTTTATTCAATTTTGCGGCTTGCATAAGCGACTGGGTTCAGTTCCCCATTGGGTGAAAATGACCTTTGCAACAGAGCCGCCCCGAGGCCTACATTACTTGCATCTGTTCTCACCACAAAGTCCTGTGTCAAATCAGGCAATTTGAGAATAGGCTTGCTAGTGAGTTTTTCCTTTAACTCTTGAAATGCCAATTCACATTGCGCCGACCAAACAATTTTATCTGGGTTTCCTTTATGAGTCAGATCAGTCAGAGGAGCACAAATAGAGTTAAAATTTTTGATATATTTTTGGTAAAACCAAATAACGACACGAATGATCGCACGTCCTTTTTTGTTTGTGGTCTAGGTGCTCTCTGCAGTTTTTCCAAGTTCTTGGGGTCAGGGGTCATGTTACCCTGATATACAGTGTTTCCCAAGAATTCCAACTCTTTGCATCCAATACAACATTTTGTTGGTCTAGCCGTTAAGTTCGCCTCCCTAAGCCTATCAAATAACATTTTCAGACAGTTAATGTGTTCTTCAAATGTCTCTGTGGCGACGAGAATATCATCCATGAAATTCGTGATACACGGATTATTCAGGGGATCCAACAATTTGCGCATCATCCTTGAAAATACACTCGGAGCATTTTTCAATCCGAATGGTAGCATGTTGAATTCATAATGTCCTTCCGAGGTGCTAAAAGCTAAATAAGGTCTAACTTCAGGCTTCACTGGAATCTGGTAATAGCCTTTACTAAGATCCACCTTCGAAAAGTATTTTGCCTTGTTCAATCTGGCAAATAACTGTTTTGTGTCTGGTAATGGATCCCCTTGTCCTTCTGTGACAGCATTCAGTTTCCTGTAATCTATGCACAGTCTATGTTCCCCAGACGGTTTCCTCAACAAAACTACACTAGAGCTAAAAGAAGATTCACTGTGTGAAATAATCCCCTCCTTCAACAAATAATCTATTTCTTCTTTCAATGCCTTCTCCTTCGCGAACGGAACAGAATAGGCTCTCATACAGATTGGGTTTGAGTCTACCAGCTTCATGTCATACTGTAGCAAATTTGCATGTCCTGGTTTATCTGTTAATACATCTGCATGTTCCTCCAGAACCTGTTGAACTCTCTCCCTCTGATTTTTAGTCAGGTGCTTACTGACTTTTACTTGTGCGGCTGTCTCACAAGGATGTAATGGGTATTCATGTGAGGTGAGTGGTTCCTTTTGCATTTGAGTTGCGATAGCCAAGGTCAGTAAGGGGGTGCTTTCCTGGAGTTGTCTGTCCAGATACTTCTTTAAAAGGTTTACATGATATACCTTCTCCTTCCCCTTTTTGTCAATTTTATAATTTGTTCTAGACACCTTCTCTAGAACCGTATATGGACCTTGCCATCCAATTTGTAATTTATTCTGGCTGCCGGGTAGTAGAAGAAGCACCTTCTCTCCCACAGCAAATTCTCTGTCCTTTGCCTTCCTATTAAAATACGCTGCATGTTTCTTCCTGGCTTGTCTCAAATTATCATTTGCCAGTTTCCATCCAGCTTTCAGACGAGTGGTCAGTTCGTTCACATATTGATACGATGAGGTAACAGTCTCTTCTGCTTTCTCATCCGTCCAGGTCCTTAATAATGCTTATAATGGACCTTTTATTGGCCTCCCAAATAGCAGAGTTGCGGGAGCCATCCCGGTTGAACTATGTGGTACCTCCCGATACGCAAACAACGCGGCGGGCAGAAATTGATCCCACATATCCGGTTTTTCGTGTGCCAGCTTCCTCAGGATAGAAATGAGAGTCCCATTGAACCTCTCTACCTGGTCGTTCCCTTGTGGATGGTACGGACTACAATGAAAGTGTCTGGCTTGAAATAGCTTAAAAACTTCTTCCGTTAGTTTCCCCTTGAACTGTGAGCCATTATCAGTCAAGATTTGATGCGGGAATCCTAATCTTGTGAATATTGTAAGTAATGCCTCTGCTACATGTTTTGAATCAATTGATGGCATGGCTACCGCCTCTCCCCACATAGAACAAGTGTCCACCAGAGTAAGGATGTAACTGTTCCTCCTCTTGGTCCGAGTGAGAGGTTCCACAATATCCACTGCAACCCTCTCAAAAGGTGTTCCCACTATGGGCATTTCCCCTAGAGTTGCAGGAGTAGTCCAATGCTTTGGAGCTACCCTTTGAAATTCTGGACAGGATTTGACATATCTTTTTATATCCTCCGTTATCCCTGGCCAGAAGTAATGACAAGCTATACGCTGTCCTGTGGCGCTGATCCCCATGTGACCACTGAAGGGAATCGCATGCCCGAGTTCCATCACTTTATCCCTATATGAAGTGGGAAGAACCAGCTGGTTGTGACCATTTGTTCCAGTTCCGGCCTTCCTGTATAATAATTTGTTCTTCATAAAGTACTCTCCCTTGCTTGGAGGTGTGTGGCATTTGGGCAATTTTTTAAAACATGGCTTGAGTGTCCTATCCTCAGCCTGCGCCATCCTCATCTCCTCTGGATGAGCATTTATAGGTTCACCTTCTTCCTCATTTTTCTGTGATCTGGTCTGCACTGTCGCCATGATCACAGGTCTCTCGGGATTCCCCAAGAAGACGTACCTACACCCCAATATCAGAGGGTAGATTGGTTCATCTATCACTGCTGCTCTGATTTCTCCTTCCACATAGCGAGTTTTCACCGTTATCCTTGCGATGGGAAGTGTCATGAGTGGTATGTCCTTAGTCGCCTCTTGTATTTCCACTGTTTCTGTGGTATACTGACTTGGGTCCACTAGGCTAGACTTCACAACTGAATCATAATCCAAACCTGTATCATATAGGCACCTTGTGGTGACCCCATTACAAATAACATCCTCACAAACTGGGGGGTGATAAGGTTCCTGCTGTCCATTAGGATTAACCTTTAATCTTTGAGTCCCCGACTTCATTGCAGCAATGTTTGAAGGTTTCCTTTTACAAAATTCGGTGTTATGGTTGTCTTTCTTACACCATTTGCACCACCTCTTTCCTTGGTTAAACGGTTTTCTTTCATTATATTTTTGGTCATTGAACTGTGAGTTTCTGTCACGATAGTCATTTCATGGCCTATCAAAGTTGGTCCTGCCTTTATTACCCTGTTCTCTGTTATCAAATCTACTAAATTGCTGTGGAGCTTTAAAATTTTCTATGTGCTTCTTTTTAGTGCCACTTACCTCTGTCTGGGCTGCCTGATACCTCTCAGCGACATTTAAAACCTCCCCCAACCTCTCTGCAACTTGTTCCATGAGAAATTTTCTCAAGTCTGGAGCCATGGACTCTCTTAATTGCTCTATCATGATCATCTCTTTAAGATCTTGGGTCTTCCCCAGAGCAGTCCATTTCTCCAAATAGGTTTCCAGTCTGGCAGAGAATTGGTCGTATGTCTCCCCAGACAACAGCTTGGCATTTCTAAACTTCTTACGATAAAATTCACCATTCTTTTCATATCTCAATAACAAAGCCTGCTTTAGCATGTCATAATTGTCTTGGTCTTCTCTATTCATCTTAGCAAAGTCTTCATAAGAAGTACCTCTCAGCCCTTGTGATAACTTTAGACTCCACCTCTCTCTCTCTAGCCCATACGTATTAGCTAATAATTCGAATCTACTGAGGTACCCCTCGATGTCATCGTCTTTCTCAACAAAATTGTCTAAATGAAACCCCATAGCTGAGGTTGAGGCTACCTGACTAGCTGTAGCATCTGAGGCAAAAGGGCTGGCACCATTTTCGGGAGCATGGCCTTGTAATTCCAGCTCCCTTAGTCGTAATTCGTGCTCCCTTTGCAATCTTCTATCTTCTGATTCCCTTTCGGCAGTCAATCTCTTTTCTTCTGCCTCCCTTTCGGCAGTCAATCTCTTTTCTTCTACCTCCCTTTCGGCAGTCAATCTCTTTTCTTCTGCCTCCCTTTGCTGTCGTTTTTCTTCTGCCTCCAATGCTTTAGCCTCTTTGTCAGCCTCAATATGCAACCTCTTAAGTTCTTTATCAGCCTCAATTTGTAACCTCTTCTCTTCAGCTAACCTCCTATCTTCCCTTTCAATATACTTGTCACATTCAGAAGTTACATACTGAATTAAAACCTGACCCTCCATATTCATCTCTTTCGCCGTCAGCACAGCAGCCGATCTAAATTTTGCTAGATCTGCCATACTTTGACATACAAAGTAACAATGACCAAGGTAATTCTAATTATATAATGACTAAGGTAATTCTAATTATATAATGACCAAGGTAATATATTAATTAATTAATTAACCAACTAATTACCACTGGCTGTGAAGATTCACCAACTTTTATTTTCCACTTTTTATTTGAAGGGACACTTTTAAATTTATACACTCTGTCCCCACTAGTTTAATTCCCACAACAGAATATCCTACTATCTTTGATAACCTTAATATCCCCGGACACGACCCCAATATTTGTAGTGGTTTTTGATGGTATTGTATGGTGGTTAGGTTACCTAGTGTACTGTATGAGGTCAGCTGTGAAGGCTCCTGAGATAAAAGTTTATGTGAATTACAGAAGGCCCTTCTTACTACCACTTACGACCTCAAACAGACCTATTCTACTATCATGAATGTTAGCTACGTTAAAAAGTCTAGGGTACTGAAATGTAATGTGTTGTAATATAATATACAGACACACACAGGTAATTAATAAGTCTAATAATATTAATAAACTCTATAACACACTGAACTAACTCTGGTTGTTTTAGTTTAGATTTTAACAATTTTTTTAATTTATTAGTTCTGAACCAATGTTTTAGTTTGGTCAGAACATATGAAATGATATGGAGTTATAAATGAAATGCATAAATATATGGCATAATCAAACGTAATTTGTGTACATAGATATTTTATAAGAATGGTTAATATTATTAATATCTATAATGTCTTTGGGAGAACTAGCACTGGATGTTTTGTTGGGGTGGCATCATCACTCCCAATCTGTGACTACAACAAGCATTGTCCATTGACTTATAGACTGAAGTTAAATGTTATATTTTTCAAGAGTTATGTCTTTATTTGATGGGGAATAGTTGTGAATCTCCAGCAGGCCAGTTTTCACTTATCTCGTCTGTGATGATCTGGTACAGGAGTCTGGTGGCTCACTCCTCTCCGTAACTGGAGTACAAAAGTTAGGCTTCACTGACACCAATGTTAGGCTTCACCGACACCAATGTTAGGCTTCACTGACACCAATGTTAGGCTTCACTGACACCAATGTTAGGCTTCACTGACACCAATGTTAGGCGGCACAGACATCCGCTTGTATACTCTTACATAAGCATTTGGCACCACCTTAGTGCCAAAACAGAAACTCACAATTCTGAAACAAAATGTGTGCCATGTGTCAGTACTCTATCCACTGCGCCACTCTTACACACAACACAACACAACAACATTACACAGACTGGGTCAGATCTCTCTGACCAACATAGCACATCTTACCCAGTTGTTTTCACATAGTACCAGTTCCCCAAGACTGCATTGCATCTGAGATATGTTCAATAGTTTCCTTGCATTCAATAAGATAGGTGATATGTTCCCACTGATCTCAATAATAGATCCGCCTTCCTTAGTCTTAGTTAGGTTTCCATATATTTTTTGTTTGTCTCTAAGCCCTGAACTGTGGCTGGGGACCTAGAGCAAGCACTTACTTGTCGTAATCATTTTCCATGATACGGCAGTATCAATCACTCAAAATATTAAAATATACAAGATAAATGCTTTTATCCTTACCATAATTCAGAATTAAGAACACAGTTACTAAATACTAGCAAAACTCAGCTGAGCTGCTGGCTAGAGTATGGCGTCCCACTGAATTTTATGTTTTATTTCTTGGAAAACACCATTAGCAGTTATGAACTGTGTCATAGGACAGACTTCTATTGAATGGCAAAAATGCGCGTCTCTATCCCGCTACTATAAAAATGCGTTGGCCAATCAGATCAAAAGACCAAGCTTTTTAATTTGAATTTTGAAAATAAAGTCAAAAGTACATCTCACTTTTTCAAATGTACGTCGGTCACATTTTATCTTTTCCCAAAATTACACTCGTTGTTTTGGGCTACTACATGTAAAACCGACACAAAACCTGCCTCCTAAGTTATTTTTAGCCACTATCTACCGAGTTTGCCCCGCTAGTTTATTACAGTTTGAATTTTGCGTTTTCTTGTCTCAAGGACGCAAAATTGAGACTTTAGTGAAAGTATGCACTACAATACTGTTCGCTAGTCTGATAGGAACAATACGGTCTTTTGTCAATATCTTCCTTGTTATCTATCCGTCTGTATAAATAAAAGTATATTATTTGTCAGCTTAAGATGGGCTATCAAACTAACTAGGTTTTATTTTCAGAACTTTATTATTAACAAAAAACCTATTTTGCTCAAGGTTAGTTTTTGAAATCTGTTTTGAACCTTTTGGTATGGCATTTGCCGCTATATTCGAACAAAACAACCAAGTACGGTAAAACGTCTAAGATACGACTGTTTCTAATAAGAGCTAAGGTCTTTTCTGTCCATTTCCTTACATTGTGTTAACTAGTGTCGTACAAATTATGTCTTTTTGCCTTTCTAGATTCAAACACGTGTTCAGACCGTCATAATGATTTTTATCTCCGTTTCCCTCCCGTCTAAAAGGGTACCGTTTCGTCTGCATGTATAACTAGTTTCAATGGCGGTAGAAAATGCGGGCATAGGCGAGCATGTATCCTAGTATCTTACGCATTATTTTTATCCCTACAATGTTATCTTTATAATTGGAGATGTTTTAACGTTCTTTCACGGTAAATTCATCACAGCGACACATCAATATGTTAGCGCGTAACTTTAAACTGGTAACAAATTGAAGTGGGCCAACATAATTAAATATGTTGTAAGAATCTCACATTCCTTAAAGACCGTGATGATAATTTTTCTTGATTTATAACTGTTCAAATTATTTTCAACTGTTAAAACCTAAAGTGATTATTAAATTGTGTTATTTGTAATGTTACAAATTTAACTTCGATTCAATCATTTTGAAGTTACTGCATGTTTGCTTCAGTCAAATCACTACACACACTCTAAACAGATATATACTCGAATAATAGAATTTAACTGAATAAATCAGGGGTGTGGGCTTAAACGAGCTGAAAGTAAGAAGTACTTAAATCCTTCACAAAAGCGTCGGCAGATTACAGAATTAACGTGCTCAGCAACAGCCACCATTGTTTTCTCTTATCTGAATATCTTGTGAAGACTCCCATGTGAAAGAAGCTTTATTACTCTCTATCTACATTCCTGCCAAGAGTAATCTTGTGTAAAGATAGACTCCATTGAAGCCTATAACAGATGATCTTCCGTTTTGGCCACTGTTGGACCCCTAGTGCAAAGCAGGTGAGGCAATACTGTCACAACTCAGCTATGTAGAGTTGTTACTACAAATTTCGTCTAAACAGAAGCCTTCATTTAAATTATTTGTGCTAGAAGAGTTGTGAAAGTTCTAGAAGATTTGTGTATGTTCTGAAAGGATTCCTGACAAGGAAAGTTTGATTAATTCTCAGCTATGTAGATTTCTTATTACCAATTTCGTCTACACAGAAGCCTTCATTTAAATTATTTATGCTAGAAGATTTGTGTATGTTCTGACATAATAATTGGTTAAGCGATTCATTTCGATATGGAGAAAAGGCAAGTAGCTTTAGTTTTTTTTCAGTTATTATTCTGCTGGGAAATATTAGCTACCTACTTACATAATAATTTTCACAGTTCATTATTAAGATTATTTTCTACTTAATACATTTACTCCTTAATTATGTTCTGTTTTCCTTTCACTTCTTTGTTACGTTTTTGTCTTTAATTATATCTTTTAAAAACACTTAGGTTTTTAATTTTATTTTGGGATCATTTTTAGGCATTATAATCCCACTTCTCAGAAATATAGGTTTCCCGTTCTTAGTTGTTTTTTTTAACACATAGGTGTATTTATTCTTATTTAGGTATGGTATTTTAATTTCATTTAATTTTTGCTTTACTCTACGCCTTTCATATCGTCCAACAGAACTTCATCACTTGGGAGACTTAGCAACAGAGCGTAGAGAATGAGAAGGGAAGCCGAAACGAGCACAAAAAGGGAGGACATCTCTTAAGAGATCGTCAGTGTCATGTTACAAAAAGGGCCTCAAAGACCCTTGAAGAAAGAGACGATCATCTATCTCAAGATAGAACGCGTCATATCATTCAAAGACATGCTCAGTCTTTGCCTAGGACATCGGCCCGCCTACAGCGCGATCGGTTGCATCACATAGACTTGAGGATTGAAAGAGTGCTTCCTCCAAAAACTAATGTAGTTCAGGTTGTCCAGCCAGCTGTAACTGCCTGGTTAAACAAAGAACGTTCTGCTTTACGTTATGACCCTCATATAAACTACAACAATGATCAGTCTGTAAGTCTAGGTCCTTTCCAAAAATGTGCAACATGTGGTCGACACTTAAATGGAAAAACGAGCCAACAGGCGTTTGTTGCCAACACGGTAAGGTTGAATTGGAAGAACTTCAAGCACCGCCGGGACCGGTGTTATCGTTGTTGACTGGGCAACATCCTCAGTCCACAGAATGTATAGGAAACATCCGCAGCTACAATAATGCGTTCCAAGTGACGTCTTTTGGAGCCAAGGTAGTGTTTAAAACAGGTTATATGCCGACGTTCAAAATT
Source organism: Oreohelix idahoensis (assembly GCA_024509875.1). Lineage (NCBI taxonomy): Eukaryota > Metazoa > Mollusca > Gastropoda > Stylommatophora > Oreohelicidae > Oreohelix > Oreohelix idahoensis. The sequence continues at coordinate 49,509 of JAMPIV010019647.1, forward strand.
CAAGGGCAGGTTTATCATTTACTAGGTAGATTACTTCCCAACGAAAGAAATGACCCAAAATTTCTCCAAATATATTTTATCGCTGATCATGTGTCTCAGGCTTCTACACGTTGTAACAACTTTCAACATCTGAAATTGGAAGTGATTTCTGTTTTGCATGACATGTTACATCGCTCCAATAATTATATTTTATCATTTAAAACAGCATTAGACAATGTTCCATCCAATGTCGAGGACTTCCGTCTAATTATCCATGCAGATTCTGGTTTCTTGCTACAAAAAAAAAAAAAAAAAGTGAAAAGTGCAAAACATTTTTTTAATGAAATAATTACTTTATTTTATTTAGTACTATTCTCCTTATTTTTTTTATGTTTAAGTATGCATTTGAAACTACACGTGTGTGCTTTGATATGTAATGTATCCATTTATAGCATTATTTTATAGAGGAAAGGACATTAGTAGTGTACGTGCATACATTTCAGAAGATAAGAGCTTGTGTATAGAGGTACGTATGCATGAATACACATGTATGTATGTGTGTCTATATATATATATATATATATATATATATATATATATATATATATATATATATATATATATATATATATATATATATATATATATATAGATGCACGTACCTTTTCTCTTCTTTATGTCTGTTTTTAAATGCTTTGACTTTTTACGATAAAAAAAATTTCATCCTTGAAATAAAACAATAAAAAAGCAGACTGGCGGTTGCGGTAGTGAGGAGAAAGTCTGCAGACCAAGAATCCCGATGATTGGCCTGCGTCGAAACACTTACACGTCAAGTGACTGTAATACCAATGTCGTCTACAAAGAAGCCCTTACTTTAATTTGTTTCCCTTAGAAGCACACCTCAATGCAACAGGATAATTACAACCAAAAAAGTTAAACCTTCCTAAAACGATTCGCACCAAACCCGACTTGCACTCTGTCCGACATGGACCCGGGCTGGGCCGGGTATCACCGCTAGTACATAATCATTCTTCATAAAAGACGGCGGTCAGATACAAAGTTAACAATTGCTCAGTCCAATTCAGCATTATTATTGATTTCTGAATTATCTTAGGAACATTCTCCCGAGATAGAAGCATCACTATTCTTCTATCTACAACTCTGCCAGGTGTAATCTTGAGTGAAGTTAGACCCCTTTGAAGACCCTCATTACATACTCTGAATTGTGGCCACTGTTGGATCAGCACTGCAGAGCAAGGGGAGTAAATCCTGTGACATTTGCCTTGTATCTTGTCACGATGCACAGAAGTAAGACCAGACAGTAAGACCAGACAGTAAGACCAGACAGTAAGACCAGACAGTAAGACCAGACAGTAAGACTGACAACAGAATTCTACAGAAAAATTAAGAATGAGACAGGTGGTAGTGGACTAAAGAAAACAACATTAAAAGAAGACGCAGGCTGATGTTAAGATACACATGAAGTAAACTTGATAATAGCATTACAAGACTGTTCTTGTCCTGGAGTCCCCGGGGTCATCTATCTTCCCTTTCAGTCATTTCTGACCATAGGAGCGTACCACCTGAAACAAGTTTCGGTGACACAAGGTTGGGCTATTGAAGGAAGAGGTCAAGCTGTTGCCCATGCAGCATGCCTCCAGCTTTAGTGGGTGAACAATCCAACGCTTGACGAATTCTGCTATGGGGTCATGGAGGTAGACGGATACTAAAAACCTGTGGGATACAATTATAGATATAAGTGAAAGCGATAAACAAGACATAGACACACTTAACGCTGATGTCACAGGACAGGATCACGTGGTATGTTTCTTGGTCAGCTGATGTCACATGACAGGTTCACGTGGTATGTTTCTTGGTGAGCTGAAGGTGAATGATGATCCATTAGTGCACATCAAAATCTGGAATCATCAATGAGTCTTAATGATTACAACGAAATAAATAATAAATACAATAGTTACATCAACACAAGGCTACCAGTATCATACATGCAGACTGACCAAAGATCAAGAAAGATAACCGGCTGTGAGACAACAGTATAGGAGAACAGTTCATAATCAGAAATGATTAGCAGGGGCGGAATGAGCGGTCAGGCAAGTGGGCAGCGTCTGGGGGCCCACAGCAGAAAGGGGTCTACGCTTCCTTAGCCTACACCTAGCTGTAATAGACAAATGATCCTTACTGCCCGGGGGCCGATATCACAGTCCGTCGCCCAGGATGAATAAACATTGTGAAAGGTATGGAGATTAGGGTTACCTGTGAAAGTAAATACACATAGTCCTCGATTTGAGAAACGCGGTTGTGATATTGTTAGACCACTATCCTGCTTTAGCAATTGCGTTATTTTAATTATTAATTGTGTAGTACATTAATACAATAAATGGAAAGAAAGAAGGTACCCCCGACAGTCAGCTTTGCTTGATTTTTTTTTCAAAACAACGAAACCAAAATAATTGTGATATCAGCCAGGGACTTGGTGATAGAACTAATGCTTGTGCATTACGTCATTGTTTGTTGTAAGTGCATATAATATTTTTAATTGAATATACTTTACTTTATTCAGTTCACTATATTTTATTTCATTAACCTTAGTTTACTTTATTTCATGTCATTTATACATTTTTATGTATTGAATTCTATTTATTTTATGTCAGAACTGTAGATATAACAACGTTATATTTCTCGTCTGCTTTTCGGCGTTGGAATGTAAACCGTAACTTCCCTTTGACAATATAAAATGTTATCGATTTACGCCGATTCCATCTGTGCCGATTCGTCCAGGAATGCGTCGGGGACTATCTGTATAAACTAAAAAGCAGTTGTTTTCATTTTCTGCGGACGAATCTCCTATGAACTTACAGCCGGGGCAGATTACTACGCCATGAGAGCAAACAGAAAATAAGAGGACGTTCTCAAAGCAAATAAGTCATGTGGGTTACAGACACCACGTGACGATTTCAAGAACCACAGCAGATGCACTTTATAGGAAAACCAGGTATCAAAACCACCTGAACCGTTTCCTAGAAACAGTCAACAACTAACAGTCAGTGGATAAAATATATATTAACAACTAACAGGAGGCCCAAGATGTTAAATAAAAGAACTTAATGAGAACTGGAAAATATGCCATTGATAGTCGATAATAAAGAAGACTAGAGTACAAAGAGGTAGATGATCGTTAATAAGACAGACGATGGCAGTAGAAACAGAAGGTTGATGTTCCTTAGTAAGACGGAAGATTGGAGGCCGACGATAAAGTAGATTACTGTGAATAAAACAGAGAATTAAAGAACACGACTGCGGAAAATACGACTTGACTAACTGGATCATGGATATACCTGATCTATTTTTAGCGGAGCTCTGTCTCAATTAGTTCAATATAAACTGGTTTAGTTTAGAACATTTTCTGTCAAGTGTTGTTTTGTATTTTGTTGACGATGGTGCTGTTATAAAAGTTGCAAGTTGTGAACTTAATTCCTACAAAATATTAATAACCACATGATATTATACTCTTAAAACTTGTCATACTATAGCCAGGTTATTTATTGGAAAGTCCTGTAATGTTATCTATGAAGTCTTCACACCAGATATTATTTTTATTTTAATCTTCTATCAAACAACTAAATCATCATCATCATTATTATCTGTTAAGGTCCTTATAGAGCATGGGGTCACACCTGCAGCATGTTCTCTTGCAGTAAGCCTCCACCAAACATTGTATGTACCCTTGCAGTGGTAATCTATGTAGTAATTTGTTGTACATAACGAAGTTGCCATCCCCATGCCACAACGTCATATTGGTCGCCTGATACGACATGCTGGAGGGAACAATAGTCCTGCTCTACCGTTGTCTCATTGTAGGACCCGCCGTAAATACACAAAATACTGGTGAGATATTATTATAGCACGTTTCACTAGCTTTGCCCAACTTCAAAATGCTATATCTCAGCGAATATATAACGCATATAAGTGAAACTTTGTGTGTGAATTTGAAATGGTATAGACCCTATGAATTAAATTTTTCATTAAAATGCGGCCATTGGTTTCAATTTTCGTTTCTTTGCGATATAATATAAAATCCTACTTGCCAACACACATCACACGCACACATATTGAAATGTCTACAGTAAATTATACGACCTCATTTGCACTTTTTTGGTTTATCAAGCAATTGGCATGATTTTTGAGTGAAATTGCGTGAAATCGCACTTCTTGAACATAAAACAGTTTATATCCGGTGCAACGCACACATTGTCAATCAGAGGTGTGTCTACAAAAATTATTGTGTGGTTAAGAAGGAAAAATGAGTCTGCGAGTACATTTTATGACATTACAGCAAATCACAAATAGGATTTTTAAGTATTTCTGCAATGAAGCTACTCGAGGAAAACTATATCATTCTATTTCAAACCCACAAAAGAGGACTATTCACGCCTTGGGGATAAGCAAACGATCATTGCACCGCTGGATAGCGACATCTGAAATGTCTAATTCCAGTGTTTTACACACGAAAATTAGGCCACGAGTGGTGGATAATTTTAACAGAGAATTGATCCGCAGAGAAATTAGCAATATGTTTCACAATAATGAGGCAGTGACTTTAAGGAAATTGAAAATTTGGTTAAGAAAGAATAATGACATTGATATTTCCAAATCTACGCTATGGAGGACTATTAGGAGTTTGGGATTCACTTTTAGAAAATATGTTGGTGGTAGAAACCTTATTTGTGAGAAGCCTCATATAGTTGCAATGAGAAGCAAATATTTACGCGAGGTCAGAGAAATGAAAAGAGATTGTTATAATTTTGTGTATTTAGATGAAACTTGGATCAATGCGCACCACAGTAATGAACGAGAATGGCAATCATCTGATGGAACAACTAAGAGACGAGTACCAAGCAGCAAAGGACAGCGCCTAATAATTGCACATCCAGGAAGCAGCCATCATGAGCTTCGAAATAATACTGAACTCATATTTGTTTCGGGAGCCGCGCTAGCGTAGTGGTTACAACACCGCTCTGGCGACCGGGTGATACAGGATCAAACCCGGGCGACGGCATTTGATGATTTTTCGTCGACCGGGATTTGGACTGAATTAACTCGAGACCTGGCGAGGACATTTGAAGGAGTGTCGTCGACCAGGGACTGGCGGCTCCTGAGCCGACCCAGCTGCAATTGGTACCTCCGAAATCGGCGAGTATTTGCCTGAATGGCGAGGGACACCTGTCTCTGTACAAGAAATAAAGGGATACTCACGTAAAATCAATGTCAGGTTAGACATAAAATAATAACCTGAGATTTCGCCTCGAGTATTAGCGGGCGAACGCAAAAAAAAAAAAAAAAAAAAATTTGTTTCAAAATCCACAGATAATAGGGATTACCATGTGTTACGTGCAGTCTTGGATATCTTACAATATTATACATTGGTATTCTTGTTATGTTCGCAAATATTTTGTAAACAAAATAGTGCTTAAGGGAAAGTCATTATTGAGTTACTTCCCTTGAAAGTTGTGCCGTCTCTTCGATCGAACTCCGCGGATGAATCCATTTTTACTGCGATTTATTCGTTGTTTGGGTAATAATAGATTGTTCTTGCTTCAGAATATCTATGGCCTGAATTTATGTGTATTGTTTGTCTGAGTAGGACGAGTCTGTCTTATATCTGTATATCTTTACATATCTAAGTCGAACTATATGTTCTGTTGTCTCTAGAGAGGTCAAAGGCTATTCGGGGGATGTGTCGCTAGAGTGTGGTGTGATTTGGCTTCGTCCCGATAGGGACTGTGTTTTCTATGTCGGCTTGTCGCCGGGAAAAAGTGATCTCAGTATTGGTGGGGAAAGTGATAGTCATCTAGACCTATCGTGTATGCTTTACCCCAGTGTTTATTCGTATTGCCAAGGAATGGCATTTTCATATTTCTGATACCAAGGTAATAATAGACACTCTTATGAACTCTCGTACGAAGCCACCATTTTCGATAGGTACGATTTGAATGTCTAAGAGAATATATTTGACTCGATGAAAACGACTTCGATTCCTAGCAGCACTATATCCTGTAGATTGCAGTCAATTGTTCATGATCAAATCTACAGAGCAATGAAATGTTTTATGAATGACTAACTTTAGGACAGATTCATTATCTGTATCCAAACGTGAGTGACAGCTCACGAGTGAAGCCATCTTGGAACCAAAACATGTAGTGACTTTCAAGAAGAGAAAAGGGATGCCCGTATTATCGCTTGATTAGTCCAGAGATCACTGCTACACATGAGAACCCATTGCTAGCGGTTCAATATTATTATATGGAAAAATATGTGCTGAACATTATGTTGAAGAATCGTCGCTAGACGAGATTAGGTTTAGAAGCCATCTGAAATATTGTTTATAAGCTGACGTGCTCAGTCAGTGAAGTCAGATGATATATATGTATGGGCGATTCTTTGTGTGTGTCTACTGACAGTCCTTTATACTATTATTCTACATGAGTGCCCATGTAACATTGCAAGACCATTTATCCACTGTACCATGATGTATTATGCCAACCTGTGATTTGTCACTATCTGTGCTGTCGAGTGTGTACGTCCAATTAAACTTTAGAAAAGGTACACAGTCGTTGGTGTCGATGACTTCCAGTCATACATGAGTGTGAGAAAAGAACATTTGTCAACAACACGAACCCTTATTATCATTCGCACATTATACACTCAATCCATGTCTACACACCACTGCGTAGGTCAAGTTGACATTCCATACACTACAGTGGAGCAAACAACACCATAGAGATCTTATCAACTGATGATGATGATGATGTCTGCTTCCATCCACTTATATCTATCTTTTGGTGGATATCATTAACGGGAATAAAATAACAACTTTATCACCATGCAGAGATGAATGGCAAGATATTTCAAGATTGGATTGTGAATCATGTACTTCCTTCCTTGGATAGACCGTGGTGTTTGATAATGGACAATGCCTCATATCACAACGTTGTGGCACCAGAAGATAAAGTTTCTAATTCACCAAGTATTAAAGATGTAATAAAGATTTGGCTGACCATAAACAACATTCCATTCAACAAAATGTCCATGAACCTGAATTACTTGGAATTGTAAAAAAAGACACAGCATACAAAGATATTTCACATAGACAAGGCAATCCATGAACATGGTCACAGATGTTTAAGATTACCTCCTTACCATTCTCACTTAAACCCAATAGAATTAGTATGGGCTAAAATAAAGGAACAGGTAGCAACAGAAAATAGAACGTTCACATTAAAAGATGTTGAAATACTTATAAAAGCCGCCATCTCCAATATAGCCAGGGATTATTGGAAGAAAAGTGAGAACCATGTGTTACAAGAGGAAGAGGAATATTGGAAGAATGATGGTTTGTCCTTCATTCAGCCGAGATTGATTTTCAATTTCTCAGAGACATCTGATTATGATTCGGATAAAGTTTAATTTCTTTAAAGATGACCATACCGTTATTTACAAGCACATTAGAGGAGCAAACGTTCCATTATGATATTTATGAACCGCAATGAGATGATACCCATTGAAATAATTAGATCAAGGAAGGTCCAGTTTGGTAGCGCATTAAATGTCAATGACAAACAATGTCACGAGTATTTCGCATGCAGATCATTTAAGAAATCATCTTCAACACGTATTCAATTGCAAACGTGATGGCCACATTATTGTAATAGTAGACACGCCTATGCCTAATCAATTCACAGAATCTGTGCATGAAGTGGTAAAATTTCTTTTCTCGATACACAATAATTAGTATGCCGACAAAGATCAAAGGATTTCATCCGTTTATGGGAACTGGACAAGATGCACAGATATAAAGTATATATTTGTTGGGGCTAACCCAATATAACATCGTATGCAAAAAATGGCATTAATACGTTAGACGGTTAATCAGATAATTACATTTGTTTGAGGGCAAAGCTAGTGAAACGTGCTATAGCAATAGTTTTATTGTGAACTGAGAAATAACTTGACACTGAAGACAAAACGTCAACTATAGAACTACATTTCTAAGAGGTCAAGGACGTTACCGAGAATAGATGTACTACAGGGGAGATGTAATTAGCACGTATACAATTACAAATGTGTGATTATCTGTCTGTCTGTCTGTCTGTCTCTCATTCTGTCTCTGTGTATATCTATCTATATGCCTGTCTAAACATGTCTAGCAAGTATTTTAGTAGGCAGGTGACAGCTGTACTTCTTACGTCTAACCTAAATAAATCTATGTCCGCCCTTTTTAATTTCTTGACATTTAGTAATTCTGAAAATGTACTTGTCAGCACCAATAATAAACAACTGAGACAGTTGCCCAAGAGTTATTGTTAGACACACATATCACACACGGAGAAGTTGGTCTGACAAACCTATTCAAGTGTGTGATTAATATTTCCCGCTAACCTTGGGTGTATGTTTACGTGTCTTTGTCTGTAGATTTTAGAAGAGAATAACTTTACAAACGGCGTCTTGTCTTCAAGCAGACGGCTTTCACCAAGATTGTTTGGTGCCTCGTTTTTGAGAAATTAATAACGTAGTAGAAACTAGAGCCACATTTTAAATATGAACAGTTTTTGTGTAATGTTGCTGACCTATTTATGGTTAAATATATTATGAATAATAACGTTGGTACGGAACATTGACGACACTGAACACGTCATCTATGTCCCAGATACAAGTCAGACATATTTAGTGATACCTAACATGGCGGCTGTGGTGAAGTGGGATGTTATAAATATTTATAGGGGACTTAGTGTACTGACTGAGATCAGCTGTGAAGGTATATATATATCTAATAAGAGTAGTGTATTATATATAACCTTACTTGCTGCCACATATGTATACCTCAGTCAGAATTATTCTGGAATAGTGTGATGACTACGTTATGTGTCTAGGGTATGTGTATGATGAAGTGTAAGTCATAACAACAACAGACAGATAAACAATTTAATTTATTCCACTGCACTTGACAACACTGTGACACTCACATACATAAAACACTCTACAAGGATATATTAAAGGAGTCACTGATAACTTTTCAAATAACAATATGTATTCAGTGCTGTCATGAAGGTATATGTGTCCTGATTCAATTACAAAGGGAACCAGGAATCACAATCAATTTTAATTACAAGTTATATGTACAGAATTTATCAATATGAATCTTGTAGTGACATATATTTTTAATAGTATCCTATGTGTGTCAGTTGTGTAGTGGTAATATGAGGTAATACTGGTTTTGTTTTGTTCAAGCTCTGTTGGTATTTGTCATCATGACTTCAATAGTTTGTCTTTATTGGAACTAGTATTGGAGATGTTCTCAGTTCCTGATATTAAAACAATTCAATTCCCCTCTTAATTGTATTTTACACTGTCATTTTAAGATGGGGGTACATAATGTTGAGCTCAGCTGGCCACATCAGCTTATCTTGCGTGATGGCGGCAGGAAAAGACTCCTCTGCTCGATTTCTCCCCTGGGCTCTGGAGACACCTCACTGATAGCTAAATGGACCAAGGAGTATGCTGTCCGACTCTGGATTCAGCAAAGCTCTGACCAGGTGCTGCTCAATAACGTCAAGACCACGGTCCCACAATTCATGGAAATAAACACAGATACGTTGACTAGCAATGAATTCTGGCACAAATACTGGCACAAATTCCCATCTGCTTATGTTCCAGGCTTTATTTTATATAAAATAAAATATACACTGGTGATCAACGCACTGCTTCTTAGTAGGTTTATTACAAGATGTGGCAATGAACAGACGCTCTGAATCAAGTATATTCGCAGCTCTACCCAATGAAACCACGTCTCCACATCTTTTCAAAAAAGTACCCCTTCTATTCGTTTCCCATAACAACGCAAGATAGTATTTATAGCCCGACCAATCGTGTTTAGTCTTATATTTGTTGCGCTCCAATCAATTAGGAGTTAACATGGTAGGCTATTTCCGTAACGTAAGGTTTTTTCAAACACGTTATAAAAAAATTTTATGAGCAGAAATGATTTCATGCTGCCAGGCATCCCCACTATTTTATTTTGGTTATAATTTATTAATTCCTAGACTATTTGCGTAACGTTTTACATATTGTTTGTCAGCAAGCCCTAAGGAACCCAAATATACAAATTTAAAAGAGCTAAGTGGCTGCGTTCAAAATATGCAATTTCTTCTACCTCCTGTTTCGAAGATGTGCTGTCTGGGTACTGTAATGTTTTCAAACGTAAACCCATCTAATGTTATCTTTTCTAATAAGCGTTTTTCAGGATTTTAAAACCTAACTCTGGGAAGGTTAGTGTTTTTATCACTGTCCGTCCGAAAAAAAGTTAGTGCATGTGGCCCTACACGCGTGATAGTAGTAATTGTATATCGCGTTACGCTTGTTGGGGGTGGCATTAATAGCGAGACACGTGTTTCGTGTTGCATGCGTTCCTGATTTTCAGCCCTCCCTTCTTTCTATTCTTTAGTCCATCTGTCTTTAGTTACGCCGTGTATAAAATGGAATGAATGAAATATTAAAATTAGGTCATTGTTCAGCTTGCGTATCTCACTGTTTTTCCAAGAAATACAGCACACGTTTCATTGAAGAAAGCGGGTAATAATACAGTAGGCTTTTACTATCAACGTGAAAGCGTTACAATTTGCCGACGAAGTAGAAAACAAGGGGGATTTCGAGTACTGCCATTGTGACAGCACTGTTCTTTACCATTCTTCTTCCTTTTATTAAATTTATTTGTTAGGCTTTACATTTACCTGATAATTTATATATGTGGATTAGAATATTTCACGACACCTCCCCTCTTAAAACAGACATTATATGTCAGTCCTTTATTCTATATACACATAAATAAATGTAAGTCAACTTGACTTTACTCTGCTGTGGTGCTATCATGGTTTTATGTAGTTGGGTCCATTCAGAGTAGGCACTACTCTTGAAATCTGCCTCAGACTTCTACAACCAATAATATATTTCGGTTATGTTACTGAACAGCCGCAAGTGTGAGGGCTTGTCTTAATGCTGCTTCGCAACCCGTATTCACCATTTCTCTTCTCTGAGTCTGCGCAATGACATGTCCAGAGAACATTATATTTCCCTCAAAATGTACGTTATGAGGAGATAACATATACCTGGTGATAGCAGAGTTTTCGTAGTGGATCCCATAATCTTCTTATTATCCTGTATGAAACATTCGGAATATCCTCAATCAAAGAGGCAACTCAGGGATTCATTACGTTCCTCCGAAATGTTTACATCCAACAATTTTCTCATCATTCTAGAGAAGACACTAGGCGCATTCTTCAATCCAAATGGCAATCTATTAAACTCATAGTGTCCTTCTGAGGTACTAAAAGCTAGGTATGGTCTAACCTCAGGCTTTACTGGAATCTGATAGTATCCTTTACTCAGATCCACTTTTGAGAAATATTTAGCTTTATTTAGTCTGGCAAACAGCTGATTTGTATCCGGCAATGGATCCACCTGTCTTCTGTAATAGCATTCAGTCTCCTGTAATCTATACAGAGTCTATGTTCTCCAGAGGGCTTCCTTAAGAGTACAACACCGGAACTATACGAAGATTCACTGTGCGAAATAATTCCTTCCTTCAACAGATAGTCTATCTCTTCCTTCAAAGCTTTCTCCTTAGCAAACGGAATCGAATATGGTTTCATACAGACAGGTGTGGGGTCTATCAGTTTCATATCATATTATAATAGGTTTGTATGCCCTGGTCGGTCTGTTAACACCTCTGCATGATTATTTAGAACCTGTTGCACTCTCTCTTTCTGAGTTTTCGTTAAATGTGTACTGATTTTCACCTGTGCTGCTGTCTCATAGGGGTGTAATGGATATTCAAATGACGAAAGTGGTTCCTTTTTCATCTCCATTGCAATGGACAAGGTTAGCAAGTGTGTCTCTTCCTGATGTTCTCTTTCCAAATATTTCTTCAGGAGATTCACATGATAGATTTTTTCTTTCCCCTTCTTATCTATCTTATAATTTGTTCTAGACACCTTCTCTAGAACTGTATATGGACCCTGCCATCCAATTTGTAACTTATTCTGACTCCCGGGCAAAAGAAGCAGTACTTTCTCTCCCACAGCCAAATTTCTGTCTTTCGCCTTCCTGTTATAATAGGCAGCATGTTTCTTCCTGGCTTGTTTCAAATTTTCATTGGCAAGTTTCCAGCCAGTTTTTAAACGAGTGGTCAGCTCATTCACATATTGGTATGAAGATGTAATGTTTTCCTCTGCCTTTTCATCAGTCCACGTTCTTAACAAAGCTACATATGGACCTTTAATTTTGTGGACCTCTTTGTCCATGCACTGGTATGGTCTCTTCCACTCGAAGCTCTATAGTGATGATTTTTCCTCCCAGAATTATCATGCACAAAACGACCGCTACCAATTCTTTTCTTGGGGCTGTCTCCCCACTTAAAATTCTTGATGAGAGATTTCCTCTCTACATCCTCTTCCTCCAGTTTGTTTAAGTCCGATTGAGGGATTTTCGGCTTATCCTGGGGTAAGACATCTTTTTGCACTCTCCGCATAGTGGCCATTGTAAAACAGTTAAGTGAAGCTTGTCCGTGAAAAGGGGCTCCCCATTCCATTTGGTCCACTTTATCAAATCTATTTTTCTTTTTATTATCAGGCCTAATTTTGCCCCGTGGCGTGTCCAGGTCCTGATCCATGTTCCCACTTGTGGGTGTTCCCTCATGTGCTATGCTACACCTTTCTACAAAATTCTCAATGTCCCATCTTGCTTTGGGCCAATAATAATTTTGAGCCACCTTTTGAATGATGGTACCTATCTTCTCATGGTCCCCATCTGGTTTCACATGTAGGCTCCTTATTAAGTCTGCCCTATATCTTTTAGGAAGTACCAGCTGTCCCTGACCTTTGGATCTAGCTCCAGTCTTCCTATACATCAACTTGTTTTTCATGTAAAAATCTCCCTTGCCTGGAGTTGTATGATAAGTTGACAATTTCCTGAAACAAGGCTTGAGTGTTTTATCCCCAGCCTGTGCCTTCCTCATCTCTTCTGGAGTGGTATCTAACATAATATCCTCCTCCTGTCTTGAGGTCGACCTGACCTGAAGGGTGGCCATATACACAGGTTTCCTTCTGCAACGGTCAGTGTCATGATTGTCCATCTGACAATTTTTACACCACCTTTTTCCTTGGTTGAAAGATTTTCTTTCATCATATTTCCTTTCATCGAATTGTGGGAATTTATTTTTATTTTCATACCGTGGCCTATCAAATTGGTGCTTACCTTTGTTTTGATCCCTAGGATCAAATTTATTAAAGTTCTGTGGTGCCCTAAAGTTATCCACTTGTTTCTTTTTATTACCTGTTACCTCTGCTTGAGCTGCTTGATACCTTTCAGCAACATTTAGCAAATCACCCAGCCTCTCTGCACCTTGTTCCATGAGAAACTTTCTCAGGTCTGGAGCCATGGACTCTCTTAATTGCTCTATAAGGACCATTTCCTTAAGATCTTGGGTTTTCCCCAGAGAAGTCCATTTCTCCAAGTATGTCTCTATTCGTGCAGAAAACTGGTGATAGGTTTCACCTGACAGTAGTTTAGCATTCCTAAATTTTTTCCTATAAAATTCTGCATTCTTTTCATACCTTAACAAAAGAGCCTGCTTTAGCATGTCATAATTTTCCTGATCACCTCTGCTCATTTTTGCAAAAACTTCATAAGCTGCCCCACGAAGTCCCTGAGATAACTTTAAGCTCCACCTTTCTCTCTCTAACCCATACGTGGTAGCTAATAGTTCATACCTATTTAGGTAGCTCTCTATATCATCGTCTTTCTCAACAAAATGATCTAAATGAAAATTCATAGCTGAGGTTGAGGCTCCTTGGCTAGCAGTGGCATCAGAGGTAAAGGGACTGGCACCATTTTCAGGAGCATGGCCTTGAAACTCAAACTCCCTTAGTCGTAACTCATGTTCCCTTTGTAATCTTTTATCTTCTGCTTCCCTTTCTGCAGTCAATCTTCTTTCTTCTGCAGCCTGTCTTCTTTCCTCGGCTTCCAATGCTTTAGCCTCTTTGTCAGCCTCAATCTGCAACCTCTTAATCTCAGCCTCAGCCTCAAATTGTAACTTCTTAATTTCTTTTTCAGCCTCTAACTTTCTTTCGGCTTCAAACCTTCTTTCTTCGCGTTCAATAAATTTGTCACATTCCGTAGTGACATAGGCAACCATAACTTGCCCATCTAATCCTAACTCTTTTGCAGTCTGAACAGCAGCAGATCGAAATTTGGCCAGGTCCGCCATTGTCTATCAGGTAAATTTATACAATGTCTAACCAACAATTCAATCTCTAAATATATATCTAATAGACAACACAGGCACCGTGAGCTCAACCTTATTTAATTCCACCCAAGGATACCTTTTAGTTCTTATATTCCCTGAAGTGAATTACCCCCACTATTTTTAATAGGTAAAGATTCAAAATCCCAAGAGCGAGACCCCAATATATGTGGTGAAGTGGGATGTTATAAATATTTATAGGGGACTTAGTGTACTGACTGAGATCAGCTGTGAAGGTATATATATATATCTAATAAGAGTAGTGTATTATATATAACCTTACTTGCTGCCACATATGTATACCTCAGTCAGAATTATTCTGGAATAGTGTGATGACTACGTTATGTGTCTAGGGTATGTGTATGATGAAGTGTAAGTCATAACAACAACAGACAGATAAACAATTTAATTTATTCCACTGCACTTGACAACACTGTGACACTCACATACATAAAACACTCTACAAGAATATATTAAAGGAGTCACTGATAACTTTTCAAATAACAATATGTATTCAGTGCTGTCATGAAGGTATATGTGTCCTGATTCAATTACAAAGGGAACCAGGAATCACAATCAATTTTAATTACAAGTTATATGTACATAATTTATCAATATGAATCTTGTAGTGACATATATTTTTAATAGTATCCTATGTGTGTCAGTTGTGTAGTGGTAATATGAGGTAATACTGGTTTTGTTTTGTTCAAGCTCTGTTGGTATTTGTCATCATGACTTCAATAGTTTGTCTTTATTGGAACTAGTATTGGAGATGTTCTCATATCCTGATATTAAAACAATTCAATTCCCCTCTTAATTGTATTTTACACTGTCATTTTAAGATGGGGGTACATAATGTTGAGCTCAGCTGGCCACATCAGCTTATCTTGCGTGATGGCGGCAGGAAAAGACTCCTCTGCTCGATTTCTCCCCTGGGCTCTGGAGACACCTCACTGATAGCTAAATGGACCAAGGAGTATGCTGTCCGACTCTGGATTCAGCAAAGCTCTGACCAGGTGCTGCTCAATAACGTCAAGACCACGGTCCCACAATTCATGGAAATAAACACAGATACGTTGACTAGCAATGAATTCTGGCACAAATACTGGCACAAATTCCCATCTGCTTATGTTCCAGGCTTTATTTTATATAAAATATACACTGGTGATCAACGCACTGCTTCTTAGTAGGTTTATTACAAGATGTGGCAATGAACAGACGCTCTGAATCAAGTATATTCGCAGCTCTACCCAATGAAACCACGTCTCCACATCTTTTCAAAAAAGTACCCCTTCTATTCGTTTCCCATAACAACGCAAGATAGTATTTATAGCCCGACCAATCGTGTTTAGTCTTATATTTGTTGCGCTCCAATCAATTAGGAGTTAACATGGTAGGCTATTTCCGTAACGTAAGGTTTTTTCAAACACGTTATAAAAAAAATTTATGAGCAGAAATGATTTCATGCTGCCAGGCATCCCCACTATTTTATTTTGGTTATAATTTATTAATTCCTAGACTATTTGCGTAACGTTTTACATATTGTTTGTCAGCAAGCCCTAAGGAACCCAAATATACAAATTTAAAAGAGCTAAGTGGCTGCGTTCAAAATATGCAATTTCTTCTACCTCCTGTTTCGAAGATGTGCTGTCTGGGTACTGTAATGTTTTCAAACGTAAACCCATCTAATGTTATCTTTTCTAATAAGCGTTTTTCAGGATTTTAAAACCTAACTCTGGGAAGGTTAGTGTTTTTATCACTGTCCGTCCGAAAAAAAGTTAGTGCATGTGGCCCTACACGCGTGATAGTAGTAATTGTATATCGCGTTACGCTTGTTGGGGGTGGCATTAATAGCGAGACACGTGTTTCGTGTTGCATGCGTTCCTGATTTTCAGCCCTCCCTTCTTTCTATTCTTTAGTCCATCTGTCTTTAGTTACGCCGTGTATAAAATGGAATGAATGAAATATTAAAATTAGGTCATTGTTCAGCTTGCGTATCTCACTGTTTTTCCAAGAAATACAGCACACGTTTCATTGAAGAAAGCGGGTAATAATACAGTAGGCTTTTACTATCAACGTGAAAGCGTTACAATTTGCCGACGAAGTAGAAAACAAGGGGGATTTCGAGTACTGCCATTGTGACAGCACTGTTCTTTACCATTCTTCTTCCTTTTATTAAATTTATTTGTTAGGCTTTACATTTACCTGATAATTTATATATGTGGATTAGAATATTTCACGACACCTCCCCTCTTAAAACAGACATTATATGTCAGTCCTTTATTCTATATACACATAAATAAATGTAAGTCAACTTGACTTTACTCTGCTGTGGTGCTATCATGGTTTTATGTAGTTGGGTCCATTCAGAGTAGGCACTACTCTTGAAATCTGCCTCAGACTTCTACAACCAATAATATATTTCGGTTATGTTACTGAACAGCCGCAAGTGTGAGGGCTTGTCTTAATGCTGCTTCGCAACCCGTATTCACCATTTCTCTTCTCTGAGTCTGCGCAATGACATGTCCAGAGAACATTATATTTCCCTCAAAATGTACGTTATGAGGAGATAACATATACCTGGTGATAGCAGAGTTTTCGTAGTGGATCCCATAATCTTCTTATTATTCTGTATGAAACATTCGGAATATCCTCAATCAAAGAGGCAACTCAGGGATTCATTACGTTCCTCCGAAATGTTTACATCCAACAATTTTCTCATCATTCTAGAGAAGACACTAGGCGCATTCTTCAATCCAAATGGCAATCTATTAAACTCATAGTGTCCTTCTGAGGTACTAAAAGCTAGGTATGGTCTAACCTCAGGCTTTACTGGAATCTGATAGTATCCTTTACTCAGATCCACTTTTGAGAAATATTTAGCTTTATTTAGTCTGGCAAACAGCTGATTTGTATCCGGCAATGGATCCACCTGTCCTTCTGTAATAGCATTCAGTCTCCTGTAATCTATACAGAGTCTATGTTCTCCAGAGGGCTTCCTTAAGAGTACAACACCGGAACTATACGAAGATTCACTGTGCGAAATAATTCCTTCCTTCAACAGATAGTCTATCTCTTCCTTCAAAGCTTTCTCCTTAGCAAACGGAATCGAATATGGTTTCATACAGACAGGTGTGGGGTCTATCAGTTTCATATCATATTATAATAGGTTTGTATACCCTGGTCGGTCTGTTAACACCTCTGCATGATTATTTAGAACCTGTTGCACTCTCTCTTTCTGAGTTTTCGTTAAATGTGTACTGATTTTCACCTGTGCTGCTGTCTCATAGGGGTGTAATGGATATTCAAATGACGAAAGTGGTTCCTTTTTCATCTCCATTGCAATGGACAAGGTTAGCAAGTGTGTCTCTTCCTGATGTTCTCTTTCCAAATATTTCTTCAGGAGATTCACATGATAGATTTTTTCTTTCCCCTTCTTATCTATCTTATAATTTGTTCTAGACACCTTCTCTAGAACTGTATATGGACCCTGCCATCCAATTTGTAACTTATTCTGACTCCCGGGCAAAAGAAGCAGTACTTTCTCTCCCACAGCCAAATTTCTGTCTTTCGCCTTCCTGTTATAATAGGCAGCATGTTTCTTCCTGGCTTGTTTCAAATTTTCATTGGCAAGTTTCCAGACAGTTTTTAAACGAGTGGTCAGCTCATTCACATATTGGTATGAAGATGTAATGTTTTCCTCTGCCTTTTCATCAGTCCACGTTCTTAACAAAGCTACATATGGACCTTTAATTTTGTGGACCTCTTTGTCCATGCACTGGTATGGTCTCTTCCACTCGAAGCTCTATAGTGATGATTTTTCCTCCCAGAATTATCATGCACAAAACGACCGCTACCAATTCTTTTCTTGGGGCTGTCTCCCCACTTAAAATTCTTGATGAGAGATTTCCTCTCTACATCCTCTTCCTCCAGTTTGTTTAAGTCCGATTGAGGGATTTTCGGCTTATCCTGGGGTAAGACATCTTTTTGCACTCTCCGCATAGTGGCCATTGTAAAACAGTTAAGTGAAGCTTGTCCGTGAAAAGGGGCTCCCCATTCCATTTGGTCCACTTTATCAAATCTATTTTTCTTTTTATTATCAGGCCTAATTTTGCCCCGTGGCGTGTCCAGGTCCTGATCCATGTTCCCACTTGTGGGTGTTCCCTCATGTGCTATGCTACACCTTTCTACAAAATTCTCAATGTCCCATCTTGCTTTGGGCCAATAATAATTTTGAGCCACCTTTTGAATGATGGTACCTATCTTCTCATGGTCCCCATCTGGTTTCACATGTAGGCTCCTTATTAAGTCTGCCCTATATCTTTTAGGAAGTACCAGCTGTCCCTGACCTTTGGATCTAGCTCCAGTCTTCCTATACATCAACTTGTTTTTCATGTAAAAATCTCCCTTGCCTGGAGTTGTATGATAAGTTGACAATTTCCTGAAACAAGGCTTGAGTGTTTTATCCCCAGCCTGTGCCTTCCTCATCTCTTCTGGAGTGGTATCTAACATAATATCCTCCTCCTGTCTTGAGGTCGACCTGACCTGAAGGGTGGCCATATACACAGGTTTCCTTCTGCAACGGTCAGTGTCATGATTGTCCATCTGACAATTTTTACACCACCTTTTTCCTTGGTTGAAAGATTTTCTTTCATCATATTTCCTTTCATCGAATTGTGGGAATTTATTTTTATTTTCATACCGTGGCCTATCAAATTGGTGCTTACCTTTGTTTTGATCCCTAGGATCAAATTTATTAAAGTTCTGTGGTGCCCTAAAGTTATCCACTTGTTTCTTTTTATTACCTGTTACCTCTGCTTGAGCTGCTTGATACCTTTCAGCAACATTTAGCAACTCACCCAGCCTCTCTGCACCTTGTTCCATGAGAAACTTTCTCAGGTCTGGAGCCATGGACTCTCTTAATTGCTATATAAGGACCATTTCCTTAAGATCTTGGGTTTTCCCCAGAGAAGTCCATTTCTCCAAGTATGTCTCTATTCGTGCAGAAAACTGGTGATAGGTTTCACCTGACAGTAGTTTAGCATTCCTAAATTTTTTCCTATAAAATTCTGCATTCTTTTCATACCTTAACAAAAGAGCCTGCTTTAGCATGTCATAATTTTCCTGATCACCTCTGCTCATTTTTGCAAAAAACTTCATAAGCTGCCCCACGAAGTCCCTGAGATAACTTTAAGCTCCACCTTTCTCTCTCTAACCCATACGTGGTAGCTAATAGTTCATACCTATTTAGGTAGCTCTCTATATCATCGTCTTTCTCAACAAAATGATCTAAATGAAAATTCATAGCTGAGGTTGAGGCTCCTTGGCTAGCAGTGGCATCAGAGGTAAAGGGACTGGCACCATTTTCAGGAGCATGGCCTTGAAACTCAAACTCCCTTAGTCGTAACTCATGTTCCCTTTGTAATCTTTTATCTTCTGCTTCCCTTTCTGCAGTCAATCTTCTTTCTTCTGCAGCCTGTCTTCTTTCCTCGGCTTCCAATGCTTTAGCCTCTTTGTCAGCCTCAATCTGCAACCTCTTAGTCTCAGCCTCAGCCTCAAATTGTAACTTCTTAATTTCTTTTTCAGCCTCTAACTTTCTTTCGGCTTCAAACCTTCTTTCTTCGCGTTCAATAAATTTGTCACATTCCGTAGTGACATAGGCAACCATAACTTGCCCATCTAATCCTAACTCTTTTGCAGTCTGAACAGCAGCAGATCGAAATTTGGCCAGGTCCGCCATTGTCTATCAGGTAAATTTATACAATGTCTAACCAACAATTCAATCTCTAAATATAAATCTAATGGACAACACAGGCACCGTGAGCTCAACCTTATTTAATTCCACCCAAGGATACCTTTTAATTCTTATATTCCCTGAAGTGAATTACCCCCACTATTTTTAATAGGTAAAGATTCAAAATCCCAAGAGCGAGACCCCAATATATGTGGTGAAGTGGGATGTTATAAATATTTATAGGGGACTTAGTGTACTGACTGAGATCAGCTGTGAAGGTATATATATATCTAATAAGAGTAGTGTATTATATATAAACTTACTTGCTGCCACATATGTATACCTCAGTCAGAATTATTCTGGAATAGTGTGATGACTACGTTATGTGTCTAGGGTATGTGTATGATGAAGTGTAAGTCATAACAACAACAGACAGATAAACAATTTAATTTATTCCACTGCACTTGACAACACTGTGACACTCACATACATAAAACACTCTACAAGGATATATTAAAGGAGTCACTGATAACTTTTCAAATAACAATATGTATTCAGTGCTGTCATGAAGGTATATGTGTCCTGATTCAATTACAAAGGGAACCAGGAATCACAATCAATTTTAATTACAAGTTATATGTACAGAATTTATCAATATGAATCTTGTAGTGACATATATTTTTAATAGTATCCTATGTGTGTCAGTTGTGTAGTGGTAATATGAGGTAATACTGGTTTTGTTTTGTTCAAGCTCTGTTGGTATTTGTCATCATGACTTCAATAGTTTGTCTTTATTGGAACTAGTATTGGAGATGTTCTCAGTTCCTGATATTAAAACAATTCAATTCCCCTCTTAATTGTATTTTACACTGTCATTTTAAGATGGGGGTACATAATGTTGAGCTCAGCTGGCCACATCAGCTTATCTTGCGTGATGGCGGCAGGAAAAGACTCCTCTGCTCGATTTCTCCCCTGGGCTCTGGAGACACCTCACTGATAGCTAAATGGACCAAGGAGTATGCTGTCCGACTCTGGATTCAGCAAAGCTCTGACCAGGTGCTGCTCAATAACTTCAAGACCACGGTCCCACAATTCATGGAAATAAACACAGATACGTTGACTAGCAATGAATTCTGGCACAAATACTGGCACAAATTCCCATCTGCTTATGTTCCAGGCTTTATTTTATATAAAATATACACTGGTGATCAACGCACTGCTTCTTAGTAGGTTTATTACAAGATGTGGCAATGAACAGACGCTCTGAATCAAGTATATTCGCAGCTCTACCCAATGAAACCACGTCTCCACATCTTTTCAAAAAAGTACCCCTTCTATTCGTTTCCCATAACAACGCAAGATAGTATTTATAGCCCGACCAATCTTGTTTAGTCTTATATTTGTTGCGCTCCAATCAATTAGGAGTTAACATGGTAGGCTATTTCCGTAACGTAAGGTTTTTTCAAACGCGTTATAAAAAAATTTTATGAGCAGAAATGATTTCATGCTGTCAGGCATCCCCACTATTTTATTTTGGTTATAATTTATTAATTCCTAGACTATTTGCGTAACGTTTTACATATTGTTTGTCAGCAAGCCCTAAGGAACCCAAATATACAAATTTAAAAGAGCTAAGTGGCTGCGTTCAAAATATGCAATTTCTTCTACCTCCTGTTTCGAAGATGTGCTGTCTGGGTACTGTAATGTTTTCAAACGTAAACCCATCTAATGTTATCTTTTCTAATAAGCGTTTTTCAGGATTTTAAAACCTAACTCTGGGAAGGTTAGTGTTTTTATCACTGTCCGTCCGAAAAAAAGTTAGTGCATGTGGCCCTACACGCGTGATAGTAGTAATTGTATATCGCGTTACGCTTGTTGGGGGTGGCATTAATAGCGAGACACGTGTTTCGTGTTGCATGCGTTCCTGATTTTCAGCCCTCCCTTCTTTCTATTCTTTAGTCCATCTGTCTTTAGTTACGCCGTGTATAAAATGGAATGAATGAAATATTAAAATTAGGTCATTGATCAGCTTGCGTATCTCACTGTTTTTCCAAGAAATACAGCACACGTTTCATTGAAGAAAGCGGGTAATAATACAGTAGGCTTTTACTATCAACGTGAAAGCGTTACAATTTGCCGACGAAGTAGAAAACAAGGGGGATTTCGAGTACTGCCATTGTGAAAGCACTGTTCTTTACCAATCTTCTTCCTTTTATTAAATTTATTTGTTAGGCTTTACATTTAGCTGATAATTTATATATGTGGATTAGAATATTTCACGACAGCGGCCATAGGTTTGTTGTTATTTCTTTCATACAAGTGGCGTGTCAGTTTCCAAAGTAGCAGTACAACAGAAAAATTTGAACGAGCGAACGACCTTTATTTTATAAGGGTTAAGAATTGGGCGCGCAGGCCCGTCTAACATTCTGCCCTTTCACTCTCATTAATCTTGCATACTATATCCTTTTATTCCCACATGTTACTTTAAGCATTAATTTAAAGGCATGGAACATTATAAAGCTTACATTTACAGTTTACAATCATAATCAAAATTAAGTATGTTTTGTTTTTTTAAACAAAGAAGAAAGCAATGACAAAAACAACAAACAAACAACATAAGGAAAAAGAATAGATTAATACATAAAAAATACAAACAAAAAATAAATAAATCAAAATAGAAAAAAAAAAACCAAAGTATTCGTACAATAAATCAATACCCTTTAGCTCCCCAAGGAGCATAGGCCTTCAACAAACACATGCCAATTCTTCCTGTCCCGTTCCATCCGCTCAAGTTCTTTCCATGTTTTCCTAATAATTTTCACCTCTGTATCCAGTTCTCTTCTCCATGTGGTTTTTGGTCTACCTCTGCCTCTCTTTCCCTGTGGGTTCCAGAATAAGGACTGCCTTGTAATGCTATCAACAGGTTTCCTCAATGTGTGTCCTATCCATCGCCAGGTTCTTATTCTCAACTCTTGTTCCACTTTCACTTGTCTGGTTCTTGTCATCAATTCCACATTTGTGACTTTCTCATACCATTTCAGTCCTTCTATTCTACGCAAGCACCCGTTTATAAAAGTCTGTAGCTTTTTGGTTGTTGTTTTTGTTGCTCTCCATGTCTCAGAGCCATACAATAGGACTGTCTTCACATTTAAGTTGAAGATTCTTATTTTCGTGCTGGACTTGATTTCTCTTGTTCTCCATATGTTTCCCAATGCAATCAAAGCTCCTCTTGCTTTTTGTATTCTTATTTTGATATCACTGTCTGTCCCTCAAACTTTGTCTATATTGCAGCCAAGATACAAGGTATGTGTACGATTTTAAATCTTTTAGTGGTGTTTCTTCAAGATTTGTTATCTTTTCTTGCATTTATTCTCAAAATCTTTCTCTTTGCTCTGTGTATTTTCAGGCCTTCTTGTTGTGACCTCTCATCGAGCATATTCATTTTCTCTTGCATCTGATTATGGTTATGGGACAGAAGAGCCAAGTCATCTGAAATTGTTGAAGGCGATCTTCTCTGTTGTTCTGGAACATTCAATTTTACAACTATGTTCCATATAATGTCAATAAAGTGGTTATAATTTCTGGCCATGTTAGTTGAGTTCTTATATGGTTTCATTCAATATTTTCATCGTGTCAATTGGTGTTGCTTTACGCGAATGCGGGGTGGGGTAGAAAACGTGTGAGCAAACATTTGAAAGTTGCAATTATATTGAACTTGTAATTCCATTGACTTGATAAGTCGGTTCATTGAGTCCACAAATATTTAATACAGTTTACACGTCAAGACGATTCATGCATGTTGATCACAAAAGTACATATTATAACTTGAAAATATATGGCATATATATGTAGATATCCTATCAGTCCTTGTCCAATAATCAAATTACTGTATGCAGATTGTCATAGCTGTATGCACGCGCGGTTGGGGTTTTCCAACGGCCGACAGTGAGTCTATGAGTCTGGCAAAATCAAATACTATGGACTGTAATTCATCCTTCCTTAATTTTCACTTTCGTACTGACCTTTAATCATTTCAAATCTTCGTAATAGCAATGGACTGACCCATGTCCGTACTTGCATAAAATATATCTGTATGGCAATACCATGCCCAACATTGGAAGGAAAGTCAGACGCGTCTTAACAGCTTGACGGTCAATGTAAAAAGGGTATGGTTTCTTAGTTACCGACTGTGTCCTAAACAACGCTATACACGTCATAATCGATCGTGTATGAAGCGTTCAGTAATTGAAACATCTATCGCAATATATTAAATGTCTTAACCTTTACAATTGCACGTCTGGTAACCTTTAGCAGACGGCGTTAATATCATATACCGTAACAATTCCCTGTACACCGGGGAAAAAAAAATCGATAGATTTTTTTTCAATATCTATCCGACTTAACAATTTTTCAAAAAAAAATTTAACACAATTGTGACATATGGCCGACGATGTTCTGAGTAGAACCGTGTTGCGGTCGTGTCAACTAACTATTTGTCATAGTCATCTAACATAAGTCACATTATATATCAATATTATACATATTATTATATCAACTAAATAAATGTCCAATGTTAATAGTGAATGATAAAATTAAATTAAAGTAAGGTCTGTCGTATTAGTATGTCATATAGGAATTAATTTGACTAATTAAAATTAAATTAATTAATTAAACTAAGAGTTAAATTATTAAGGTTCTAATGTAACGCGATGTTATGAGAGAAGAAAAAGACAAAATAAGTGAGAAGAAATAGAAAGAAATTCGAATATAAGTTTTAACTTAATTGTGTGTGTGTTAAGTGTTAGTGAATAATAACTATCTAATTTAACTAACTAAATAATGTATAGGTACATTAAAAAAAATTATTAATCTAATACTTGTGTGAGATTTATTTTCTCTTTTCATAATTTCTTCTTTTAGTATTTCGTTCTCTTTTTTTTTTTTGTTCTTTCATTTCATTTTTTTTCTCACATTTCATTTTATTGATAATAATTCAATTAAGAAGTTAAGTTAACTAATTAATTAGTATAGGATATGATGATCCATCCGTAGTCTTGATCCTGATGAATTCTTTTAGGCAAAAATGTTCAAACGTTTACGTTGGAAAGAAATGTCATTTATCACTGCATCCAAGAATTAAGTGCACATAGGATAATAAGTTCGACTTGTCGTCAGATATTATTCCATGATTGTTCAACGGTATTTATATATCGTGTATGGACGTTAGACGAAGTTCAAATGTAAGTATATATACCTTGATTGTCTTGTAGTTCAATTCTGTGATGCATATAGTATATATAAAGTTTAAATTGAAGGCAAGGTTAGTTCCCTTATAGTTGATACTTCGTTCAATCCAATGTAGTTCTGATTGATGTAGTTTAAGAGTGTCAATGTTGATTATTCGTCGTCAATAGGATTACGTGACAATGCATCTGCCACACAATTTTCAGTGCCAGGAATATGTTCAATGGAGAACTCGAATGGCTGTAGGATGATTGAATATCTGGCAAGTTTCTGGCTTGTATGATTTGATCGACGCAAGGATGCTACAGCACGTTGGTCCGTCTGTATGGTAAAGGGAGCACCGAGTAAGAATTTTTCCAGCTTCGTTATTGCCCAGATCACAGACAAAAGTTCCTTGTCGACTGTTGAATACTTCGTTTCTGCCGGCTTCAGCTTTCTTGATATGTATAAGGTGGGATGTAGAATGCCATCATGGTTCTGGAGCAGGCATGCACCAATGCCGTAGTTACTAGCATCTGTTCGTAAGAAAAATCTTTTGGAAGCATCGGGAAGTCTTAAAATTGGTTCATGCGAGAACAAATTTATAATTTTGTTGAAAGTTTCATTGCATGTACCAGTCCATGTCACCTTCACCGGCATATCTTTTTTTAACAATGAAGACAATACAGCCGTGATGGATGACAAGTTTGGTATGAATCTACTGTAATATTGAACAAGTCCTAACAAACTCCTGACCTGTTTCTTCGTCTGAGGAACTGCTATGTTTAGAATTTTGGAGACTGTACTAGGTAACGTTCGGATATATCCCGATCCAATGATATGTCCCAAAAAGGTTATCTCATTACACGCGATTTGCACCTTTGTAGGTTTAGCAGTTAGATGATAATTCCTTAGAGTGTCAAAAACATATCTAAGTCCCGAAACATGTTCCTCAAACGACGAACTAAACAAGCATATGTCGTCAATATATGTAATAACGTCTGGTCTACCTGATAAAATTTGTCGCATCAGGCGAATGAAGGTAGCTGGCGCATTAACAAGCCCAAAAGGCATCACATTCCACTGGTATAGACCTTGTGGAGTGGAAAATGCGGTGTAGTACTTAGCCTTTTCGGTCAGTGGTATCTGCCAATAACCTTTAGTTAAGTCTATCTTACTAAATATAGTTGCGTTGGATAGACGTGGCAGTAAGTCGTCGATAAGTGGATGTGGTTCGCTGTCAACTATAGTCTTAGCATTTAATTTTCTATAATCAACACATAGTCTAATGTTATTGTCCTTCTTCCGGACAATCACTAATGGAGAAGAGAATGGCGAATTACTAGTCTCAATGATTCCCAGAGACAACATCTGTTCAAGTTCCTTAGTAGTTTTAGCAAGGAAATGTAAAGGAACAGAATAGGGATGTACACGAATAGGTGTATCATCATTGAGAGTAATGTCATGACTGATAGCCGATGTGCGACCCGGGACGTCGGTCAACACATCTGGATAAGATTGTAATAGATTAGCAATCTGTAGACGCTGTTGCGGTGTAACCGTTGAAGAGATGGTTACATCCCGCCAAGATTCAGTAGGTTGAACTACTGGTACAGGTAACGGTAACTGTACCTCAGGAAAAGAAGATTCTTCTTCCTGGATGACAGATAAGTTAGTATAATGACAAGTGGATACTGTGTTGTCATCTAGTTCATGAAAAATTGACTGTAAGTGTTCAGGACGTGTATGAAATTGCTTGAGCATGTTAATATGAAATATCTTTTTGTGTCCCTTGATATCTAAGACGTATAAGAATAAATGACCAATAAGGAAAAGAAATGATGACTGACTAGAGCTGAGTCATCAAGAAATAAGACAAAAGGGTGAGCGTACACCATTATCTGCGTGGCGCAGAATCAGGTAGTAATTGTAACTTAAGATAACGGTGATGAAAATAAACACCATTATCACGCTCGATTACCCAACGAGCGTCTCGATTGTTACGAAATGTAACCATCGCCTGTCTATTCTGCCCATTGCATGATGGCAGAAGACGAACAAACTTAACGTTTGCTGTATAATCAAAAAAATTTCTAAGTGCCTGCCAGGTAGTATCCTGCGGCAGATTTCGCACTAACACTGTGCGAGAATACGCACTTTTCCCAATATATGTAGTATCATTGTCACGAAATAGTGGACAATGATGATATGTATTCTTTGTCAAAGAATTAGCCTTCCCTTTCAACACCGACATTGTCTTTCTGTAGGATGTCGTATCATCCTGACTGGACTGAGGATGATACCTATCATCACCAAAGGTATTAAGTTTCCTACATGTCGTAGACATGTCCTTGCTGGGCAAAGTAAAAACTTTTTCATCATAATTATTTGTGTTAACTTTATGTTTCCTTTTAAGTCCAGCATTATTATTTAACCTATTATTCTTCCTCATAATGTTTTTGTCAATGTTGACAACGTCAACAGTTTTATTAGGATCAGTTATATCCTTAGTATGTTGTCCAATAAATCTATCATCTTCATCAATTTCCAGGATAGTACTGAGAGTGAAGTTGGAAACTGCTGTGCCACATGTATTCATGTTGTTGGCACGAAGTGTAGCCATATCAACAACAGCGTTAGCGTTGCTAAAAGAATGCAAATTTTTTTTTCCAATCAATAATTTCCTGTGGGGAACAATCCTTACTACCATGGATGCGTCCCAACATCAGGTCTGCAATTGGATTCTGGAGCATGCATACTTTTACGTTTCCTGTGAAGAAAGGTGTGTTAACATGAATAATAGCTGTGGGGTAAAACTCTATTGTTCCACCAAAAGTCATGCAACGGACATATTCCCCCGTTGCACAGCTGGGATGTACCAGCGACTGTCGTACACCAATCGTTGTGGATCCCGAATCCCTCAACACTGAGACGACGGATCCATTAACTAATCCTCTGTTAAAAATTAGTAGGCCTGTTCCATCGTTGACTGCAAGACCTACCTGTGGTATAATATGTCCGCAGTTAAGCACTGTTTCTTTCGCCTTCTGAAAAATAAGATTGCATTGCTGGCAACTATTTGCCACATTATAATTAATAGCAAAACATGCAGCAGAAGACTGTGTTGTATTATTGTCAAGTGGGACCTGAGCTATAGGGGTAGTATTATTTGTAACTGCCGCCCCTGTATTATGGTTGTAATGAGATGATCCCCGAGAATGAGATCGATTCCGAGTATAATTGTTAAAATTATCTCGTCGCCCTCTATAGTAACTATTATCTCGATGTCTCGAGCCATGATTATTACCATTCCAGTTGTTATTATTATTGGGAGTATGTGATCGATTATAATGAGTGTTATGTTGACTATTGTGGTAGTTTGTTTGAGGTGAATAATTTCTATCTCGTGATCTACCTCTGTTGAACTCATTTTTATTGTTGAAATCATTATTATGTCCCTTCTGAAAGTTAACATTGTGATTTCTTTGGAACCTGCTTCTGTCTACACTGTGATGTCTTTGTTTGTTATTGTGATTGTAGGCCATATTAGACGCCACAGGTAGAGGTTCTCTTAATGAGGAGTTAGAAATGGTTGCATTCGGGTGTGCCGAACAGTAGTTTAAAGAAATTTTTTCTAACTCATCCATAGTACCTGGTTTACGCTCCTGCAAATATGCAAAAAATGGCTGGCTAACCGAAGATAATACCTTATCCCGCAGTAGTAAATCAACTAATTTGTCGTATGATTTGTTGACTTCTGCCAGTTCAACCCATCTATTAAATGTATTGCGTATATTCGCAATGAATCCTGCAAAATCTTTTGGAGATTCAGGTAAAATTCTCTTAAATTTCAACCTACAGTGTTCCTCGTCCAGGTGAAACCTTCGTAAAAGCAAGGACTTAATAGCACCGTAGTTATTTGCTATTGATGGGTCAGCATTTTGAGAAGCTGTCAATGGTTCTCCAACCAAGAATTCATTTAACTTGAGTACCCATGACTCTTCAGGCAAATGGTTAGATTTGCAAGTCTGTTCAAAACGTGCCAGGAACGATGAAAGGTCGTCGACGTTCAAGTTGAAAATGGGTAATTTAAAGTTGTAGAAATGTTTAGGTTGGCTGGATGATGATCCATTTTGTGCGTTATTATTCTGGTTTGCATCAGCATTTTGTGCTTGTAATCTTGCTGTCTCCAATTTAATACGCGCCAATTCCATTTCTTGTTGTAAAATAATTTCCTCTCGTTTCAATTTATTCTCTTCTTCCTGCCTGGCGATTGTTCTTTGCTCTTCTCTTTCATGTTGAGCAATCTCTCTCAACCTATTTTCCTTGGCAATTTGCTTCATCTCAAGTTCTGCTTCCTCTTTCTTTAATGCTGCCCTTTGTTCCTCTTCCTCTTTCTTTAATGCAGCTTTTTTCTCTTCCTCTTTTCTTTCATATTTTTCCAGTTCTGATTCAGCAAACTGACGAAGTTCTTGAGATTTATAACCATATTCACGACCAATCTTAACGAAATGGTCTATAGTAAGCATTTTGACTTTTATCTGTAAGTAATTATTGATAATTACTGATTAAAATAGTCAATAGTAGCTTCAGAGTAATTATTATACTTACTCAACTTAGAAATATTCAATATAAGTAATCACAATAGTACTGAACTTAATGTCTAAGTTCAACTAATAGACAATATTTTGTAACAATATTGTATCTAAATAATACTATATCATAAATAGTTATGATATCTGTTAAATATAATGTAATTATATCACACAATTAATCTCAATATCCAATAATGTTGGGTATAATTCCTAGTAATTATATTGTTCAATGTACTAAGTCACTCTCTTAGTACCAGAAAAGTATATTAAATAATATACAATGGGTCTATTACCTCAAAGGTAGCTATAAGATTATTTTATTTTGTCAATATATATATTATATTATTATGCCCTAGGCATCTATGATAAATTGTAGTGCTACTTTCTTGGACTATCACTGCATAATTATGCAATGTCCCATATTAACCTTAATTATCAGAAAAAATTAATTAAATTAAATTACAAGTGTATTATTGCATATAATAGCATATTATTAATGTAATATTAATATATATCATGAGGACAAACAACACAATGATGCAACTAAAGGGTACAAACAATGTCAAGACGCAAACAAGACATTTTCACAATTAAAAATGAATTTATGAACTAAATAAAATAAGCGGAAATGTCACAGACCAAATGAAGGGCAAGGTCTGACCGGAGGTCAACTGAATATTCAAGGTACACACAAAAAAAAATGACTGCGAAAAATGATGACGTCACAGGACTCATAACGGACAAAAATTTAACAATCATCAAATAAATGATAGTCAGAGGAGAATGGACGAAATAGTAACGAACATGGTACAGAACTGAATAAAATTATTAACTGAATACGAATAAAATACACCAATTATCTACGGGACAGCACAGCTAACGCAAATCGCCAAACGATAGCAGATTTGGACAACAAGTCCAATGTCAAACCTCAATGGGGTTTCCAAAGGTGCAATCGTTTAACTGCCCTAAGAAACGACCGAAATTAATTCAGGCATCGTGAGAGCCGCAGAATTTAATTTCAGTTCATCCTCCCTACCTCCCACGAATTAATAACAAATACATACGATGGAAAACAAATTTAACATATATACATGAAAATACATAGACATGCCTGATCAATGCAAAATGGACTCAGCACTGTTATTTATCGACCGACAAAGGTCACACCTAAATGACTTATCTTTTGTGCTCAGTTCGGACTCCTGTCGATGACGGTATGCACCAACGGTGTAGAAGTGTGTCTGACTGTTTGCTCTTGATGCATATACAAGGTTTATTCGTTGACTTTGTTATTTTTTTCTCCGTAGAAACTAGGCTTGCTGCTGTCAACTTATGGCATGTACACGAACTTTGGTGACGTCACGTTGTTAGGGATTATACTGAGTACTGCGTCATAGGTCATAATTCAGCACATCATGTGATCGTCCTTCAAATGTAAACAATTGTTAATTTCCGAATTTTTTTTTCGATCCCCAATCAATGGACACCATCTGTTGAAGGCGATCTTCTCTGTTGTTCTGGAACATTCAATTTGACAACAATGTTCCATATAATGTCAATAAAGTGGTTATAATTTCTGGCCATGTTAGTTGAGTTCTTATATGGTTTCATTCAATATTTTCATCGTGTCAATTGGTGTTGCTTTACGCGAGTGCGGGGTGGGGTAGAAAACGTGTGAGCAAACATTTGAAAGTTGCAATTATATTGAACTTGTAATTCCATTGACTTGATAAGTCGGTTCATTGAGTCCACAAATATTTAATACAGTTTACACGTCAAGACGATTCATGCATGTTGATCACAAAAGTACATATTATAACTTGAAAATATATGGCATATATATGTAGATATCCTATCAGTCCTTGTCCAATAATCAAATTACTGTATGCAGATTGTCATAGCTGTATGCACGCGCGGTTGGGGTTTTCCAACGGCCGACAGTGAGTCTATGAGTCTGGCAAAATCAAATACTATGGACTGTAATTTATCCTTCCTTAATTTTCACTTTCGTACTGACCTTTAATCATTTCAAATCTTCGTAATAGCAATGGACTGACCCATGTCCGTACTTGCATAAAATATATCTGTATGGCAATACCATGCCCAACATTGGAAGGAAAGTCAGACGCGTCTTAACAGCTTGACGGTCAATGTAAAAAGGGTATGGTTTCTTAGTTACCGACTGTGTCCTAAACAACGCTATACACGTCATAATCGATCGTGTATGAAGCGTTCAGTAATTGAAACATCTATCGCAATATATTAAATGTCTTAACCTTTACAATTGCACGTCTGGTAACCTTTAGCAGACGGCGTTAATATCATATACCGTAACAATAATGTCTCATCAATTTCCAGAATGATTCTCTATCTACGCTGTTAAATGCCTTATCGTAGTCCACAAATCCGATATATAGCGGTGAATTCCATTCCAGTCTTTGTTCAGCTATTATTCTCAAAGTATTCGTGTAGATCTACATAAAAATCTCCATATACTGCCCTTAAGACAGCGCCTTCTGTTTAACAAAGCTAAATTTGTTCACAAAATCCTGTCCCATAATACTCCAGCATATCTGTGGCCAATGTTCAACTACAATGAAAGATGCAGTCAACGCTTTAACAAATTGCAAGCGCCCAAGCCTATGTTTGACTTATTCAAGAAAAGCTTAGCGTACTCTGCTGCTCATTTTTTGGAATTGTCTTCCACATAACCTAAGAAACAACATCGGTCCCTATTCATACAATCGATTACTTTATGAGTTCTGATTACAATTCCCCCTTCCCCCCCCCGTGATCGGATTATCTTTTCTTATAATATCAACTGTAGGTTCTAACGACGATGTTTGTACTTTTCACTTTATTTTATGTCATGTTTATAAGCAGTTAATGTTAATATGAGTGTGCTTTTTTATTTTACTTTACAACGTTGAATTCCTTGACATTGATATGTAAAATGCATATGAGAATAAATGAATTCAGTATGAAAGGTGAGAGAAAGGAAGGGCAGAATGTCAGACGGGCCAGCGTGCCCAATTCTCAACCCTTTGAAAATAAAGTTCGTTCGTTCGTTTGTTCGTTCGTTCGTAAGGTAAATCAATAATTTAATCGGATTAGGATTTCATGGAATCAGAACACATGAAGTAATCGAACAGTGTGCAATTGAATAAGGTGAGACTTGGTGTGTGTGTGTCTTTGCCCTCCTTAACTCAAGAGCAGAATCAGTAAAAGACAGATAGATAGACATAACTTTATTTTTATTTTATTTTTTATTTTTATTTTTATTTTTTCATTCTTTTCATGTCATTGCGTGACTGGGGAACCTAAGGACTTTCCTTCCAACCCGGTCAGGAGCTTCGTTCCTTCCCAACCGCAGAAGGTTTATCTCAGGAGCCGTTCAGGTTATTCAGTCAAAATCCCGGTCGTTGACACTTCTTCAAACACCGACGCCCGGGCTTGAACCTTGAAAACCTGGTCGCCAGTACAACGTTGTAACCATTACACCAGCGCGGCTCCCATAACTGTATTTTAAAAGGGTTGAGAATTGGGCACCGGGTCCGTCTCAACATCCAGCCTTTTGTCTTTCATTCTGTGTCCCGACACTGACTCATGCTGTCAAACTGTCAACAATTAATCTGCATTTCTGAATGTGTCATCAATACAAAAATTACATAAACACATTCTAGCTTAAATCCGTACATTCTTGAGGGAAAATGAAATAATAATCATAATATTTTCTTACGCCCTTCAGTAGCAGGAAAAATCTTCTAGCAGTTAAAAAAAAAAAAAAAAAGCAAAATGTATATCTGCTCATTCTCATACAGATCATCACATTTAAGCAGACGATGACATATTTCCTTCCTATGTCTTGAAATCTCCTCCATCTATCATTCTTGTCCTTGTCACCTGTCTGTAGCTGTGGCTGACGAAGGGTGAAACCCGAAACGTCCCGTGTTTCATGTGTACAGTTACTTCGTAAAACTGATTCCATTCCATTTCATATTTTTATTTATATATTTATTTCCTTACCAGATTTACAGCAGCCTCCTATTTTATTGACAAATACTTTACTAAATTCATCGCTGCTACTCTGCTTTCGTTTCATAATAATTGTATATTGTCCATTTCTCTTTTTTTCATTTTTTCGCGTTGTTCGTTATGCGTTATCAGTAACATTTGATATGCATATTTCTTCTGACTTAGCCTTTATACAGCAAAAAACCTCTTTACAGGGAGCGTTCCTTCTTATTCGTACCAATATCCATGATACTAACAGAAAGCTTTATTTTCGGTCGAGCACGCATAAAAAAGAAAGTGCTGGTAAATCCATTGTTATAGCTTGCTCTAGTCCCACTGAACGTATATCTGAGTTATTTGATAGTATGTTAAAACCCTTTCTCGCTAATCTACCTTCTTATTTGAAGGACACCACTCATGCTATTACTACCTTTGATTTGATCAGATTCACGGCTGACCATACTTACCGTCTTTTCCTTTTTGATGTTTGCTCGCTTTATACTTCTATTCCACATTCTGATGGGCTTAAAGCACCACAATTTTTCTCGACCAACGCACTGATTTTACTACTAGCACATGTCCCCTTCTTCGCTTTGCTGAATTGATTCTTACTCTCAACTCTTTTGAATTTAATGGTGAATTCTTTGACCAAATCAGTGGCATGGCAATGGCTACTAAAATGAACCCTAGATGCCTTTTTATGGGCCACTTTGAATATCTGGTCCTTCAAAGTTATGATAGGCCGATACCTGAGTTTTACCGTCACTACATTGATGATGGGATTGGAGTTACAGACATGTCTACGGTATAAATCTGTTTATTGACTATGTTGGTAATTTCAATCCTTCCATCAAATTCATTTCTTAAATGTTTACTACTTCAGTAAACTTTCTTGACCTTACTGTTAAAATTAGTTTTACTGGTCTTAAAACATCTGTCTTGTACACACTTACTGACGCTCATGGTTTCCTATTTTACACTTCTTCTCATCCGCTCACATGTAACAATTATATCCCCTTTTCTCAACTGCTACGCTTACGTCGGATATGTCACGATGAGGATGACATCCGTGAACGAGCTCAAGAAATGCTCGAGTTTGTTTCGCCGACGTCTTTATCCTGAAAGAATTTTATCTGATGCTCCATTGCATCAGACAGGTTACTCGTCAGATGACGCTTACTACCAAACCTACTACTTCATCTGACAGACTCAAACTTGTCTTAACTTTCCATCACCACTGCTTGGAGGTGAGAAAATGTATATTTCGTCATCTGCCTATTCTCCACTCTGATCCTATTAAATAAGGTCATAGTTGTCCCGTAACAGATACTGCCGTAGGTGAGTGGAAGTGTTAGAGACTTCACCATACAATGTCCAGCATCGAGGGGTGGAGGGATCAGTTCCCTTCTTCGCTGCCTTTGGCCTGGTACCCAGCACTTTTGCCGCGAGAAACCATCGCTCTAACCACTCTGTCAATCGGACGTTCTGATCCTGATACCCGAGAGTTATTTCGAGATACGCCTTTGGTTGCACATCGCAGGGATCAAAATTTTTGGGGTATTATTGTACACCGCCGCTTGAGATATATTAGCCATTCACACTTTGGTACTAAACCGTGTCAACGCCGTATCTGTAAGAGCTGTTCATTTGTACTCCAAACTCAGACATGTACCTTTCCGAAGGTATACTTTGTAATTAGAAAGACTTTCACATGCGAATCCAGAAACTTCAGTTATGCTATCATCTGTAGAAGATATAGTATTACTAATATTGGTGAAACTGGCCGAAGTTTAGCAGACAGGTTTCGTGAACACTTAAATGACATTTATCATGGCAAACCTACACCCGTTGCTCTTCATTTTAATGAACCTGACCATTCAGGTAATTCCGGTATTAATATTACCGCCCTCCGTTCTTGCTTTGGGGATGACCGGACTAGCCTTTCCTTGGAGAATCGTCTCATTTTTCAGATGGGTAGTTACAACTTTGGGCCATCTTCGTAATTACCCCACGATACTACGACGGACGTGTTGCGGCCACCAGACTTGACCAGTGACGAGAGTGAACCAGCCGACAACCTGCAAACTACCCACTTAAAGGTGCCAAATGAACTCTTTTCTTTACGAAATTTGTAAAACACCCTATCCAGATCATCATCTGTGATGAATCTTTAAATGTTAACATTTTTTCCATTAAAACCTTCATTAATTTTGACATTGATAACTATAATTGTTTATTAAATTTGTTATCTGTAAATATAGAAAGTTATAGTTGATTCAGTCATTTTTTTTGAGTGAAGGGCAATCGTATGTCTCAGTCATTTTAAATACCTTTAACAGAGCTATTAAAGTAATATTTTACTAAGTTAAATCAGTTGGGGGCTAATTAAAACAATCAAAATTTTACTCCTGATAGAAAGTCAGGGAAGACAGAAAGTTTGCACGGCCTGGATCCTATCAGCCGTAGTACTTGATTTCTTAATTCCTACGTGGTTCCTTAGAATTGAAGCACCATTCTTCAATTCACATCTCTGCCAAGAGTAATCTTGAGTGACACATTTGAAGACCTTCAGTAGATACTCTGAAGTTGTCCACTTTTGAACCATCACTGCAGAGCAAGGGTAGTAATTCCCGTGACAAACATGACTAAAGTATTTCTATTTATTTTCTGTCATTATATATTTCATGTGACACCGTTATCACTATGTCGTTATAAATACTAGACAAGCAGCGTGTCTCAAGTTGTGTATATAATACCACCAGACTAATATTTCATTCATATCCTGTATTTACTCTTAACATGTCAGGGGAGACCAGGTCACGTGATAGACATCCCTAGCACATACTCCGTTTTTATGCTAAAATTCAACTTAGTTACCAAGACTTACAGGTAATTTTCTCTCTCACTCTCTCTCGTTTTCTCTGTCAGTTTCTTCTCTTTCTCTCTCTCTCTCTCTCTCTCTCTCTCTCTCTCTCTCTCTCTCTCTCTCTCTCTCTCTCTCTCTCTCTCTCTCTCTCTCTCTCTGTTAAATGATCAAGTCTATTGCTACAGATATTTAAGATTCAAATATATTTATAATTTCTTCATGTTTCAAGTTGCCCACAACATAAGTTTCGTATGAAACATTTATAATACAGTGTTAGTAGTTGTACAGGCATCACTGATGTTTTTTATAAAATAAATACTGTTGCTTGTACATTAGATTCGACAAACTGGTGCTTCTCATCACCAATTTCTAATTTATTTTACAATTTGTTTTTTTCATGGTACTAACATTCTGCTGGCAGATTTAATACAGATTCTCCTTTTGTTCTCACTCACCCAGAATTCAAATGAATTTTAGCTGATTTGTTCTTGTGCACAGATTTTTTTTTTTTCTGTGGGACTTTGAGAACCATGAGTTTCTGGGTTTATATATATATATATATATATATATATATATATATATATATATATATATATATATATATATATATATATATATATATATATATATATATATATATATATATATATATAGAGAGAGAGAGAGAGAGAGAGAGAGAACTGTGTAAATTGCCAGGATACAGGAAGCAAGTACTTGTAAATATTCAATGATCACCACGCATTTTCAATTGACACAAGCACGAACTCATTAACAATGGAGCACACACACACGCACTCTAATTATCCACCATCATCCTGTTCGCTGAGTTGCCCCTGGAGCACAAGTCGTCAACAAGAATACGCCAAATCTTCCTGTCCTGAACTGTTCGGTAACACGATTATCTAAATATATTAGTTTCAACAAAGTCACGTGGTCTCTGCTGAGACAGCAAAAGACTAGTTCTACTGCTACCTTAGTCATGTGACTAACATTATGTTGTCATTATGTAAAATTACTTGCAACAGAAACCATTATTGCAAGATCACGTGACAGTATTGTTGCAGGCTTCCTGTAAGTAGATCTGTCGTAGTAATGGTTCCATGCTCCTTAAGGAACAAAATGGAAAATGACAAAAACAAAAACATCAACAAAATAAATCCAGTCAGCTGATCATTACTGTCATGACGTACTAATCAATCCAGTCAGCTGATCATTACTGTCATGACGTACTAATCAATCCAGTCAGCTGATCATTACTGTCATGACGTACTAATCAATCCAGTCAGCTGATCATTACTGTCATGACATACTAATCAATCCAGTCAGCTGATCATTACTGTCATGACGTACTAATCAATCCAGTCAGCTGATCATTACTGTCATGACGTACTAATCAATCCCGTCAGCTGATCATTACTGTCATGACGTACTAATCAATCCAGTCAGCTGATCATTACTTTCATGACGTACTAATCAATCCCGTCAGCTGATCATAACTTTGATGACGTACTAGTGTGTGTGAACAATAATATTTATCAACAAAATGAATCCCGTCAACTGATGATAACTTTGATGACGTACTAGTGTGTGTGAACAATAATATTTATCAACAAAATGAATCCCGTCAACTGATGATAACTTTGATGACGTACTAGTGTGTGTGGGAACAATAACAATGAGGTGTAAGTCAACAAACAGAAAAGTAAGACACATCACACTGACATAAAACTGTTACACGTGGATACAGAAGTGTCAGACCAACAATAACTTAATATTATATGATCAATAATAAACTTTCGGTTGGCTTAGCGGTGTGACGAAACGGGGCGACCACTATCGATCTTCGGTTCTCTACGGCAGTATCGGTACATTTGTGGTACCGATTTCTATTAGGTGCTGTCAATTATCGCACTTTTCTTTCTTTCTTTCTTTCTTTATTTATTTTTTCTGTTAAGTAGCAGATATCTGATTTTATCAAATCGCCCTGTAGGTGATAAATGTCACATTTGCAAAGAGTGCTACCCATATTTGTGGTTATAGGCGCTGCTGACTAAAACTACATCGGTATGCGTTATCGGCGTAATTCACCGAAAAGACCCGGAGTTTGCGCACTCATACAACAGATAACGAGATTACTGTCGGTGTGTCACATGTTGGCAGACAAATGTGATGTAATTGCTTCCGGTCATTGGTTAAAAACTAATCAAGGATTTATTACATTTGAGACAATATAAGTCTTCAAATGTGTGTGTGAGAGTGTATACAAGGCATCAGATGTCCATATATGGTAATACGTGACATTTGCAGGCACGCACCTTATTTCACGTGGGAATATTTTGAAATAGCACAGCCTATCCTGCATGATTTGAAATGATTGGATCTTTCTGATTAGATTCATATAATCACTGGAGGGAATATAGGCTTCACAGTTCTCATAGTTTTATTTCTCTGTGATTTGCACTCTCGCCAAGACAACACCAGACCTTCGCCAGAGTGAAAACTAGATTCATAATTCCTAATTGTAATCCGGACCTTTTATTGGAGAACCAGATAAGACTTATAAAGTACAGGAAATCTCTATATTTAATAAGGAATAACCGGGACTAGGAAATTGAAGACACATGGAGTCAGAATGTGCAATATATGTTAAAATTAAAAGAAATCCCAGACACAAGTTGTAAGATATCAATTCGTCTCTTTTATTCATCTGTGCGACAAGTCTGTAGCCAGGATTGGCTTAAGTTGGATTTACATTTCATATTTTATTACTAACATGTGAACTAACATATATATGTATATATTACCATGTGAATTTTATGTGTTAAACTCGCTATTAGATGTCAAAGTCATTTGAGGCTAGCAACCTCAGCGTATAGAATGATGATTAATGAACCACCACTGCACGGGCTGGTGATTGCTTTATTGATAGTTTCGTAACGAGAACGAAAAGCATACAGTAGTTTTAGGTTCCCTATGGAACAGTGTGACGTACGTCTAGTTCGACAAGTGAATTTTTCCTGATTTGATGGATGATTAAAGGGACTTTTAGCTTCTCATAACATTAGAACCCCTGAACATTTGTTGTGACTTTTTTGTTTCGCCAGAGCGAACCGATTCCACCGGGGCTCATTAAGTATGCGGCATGAGATCTAAAGACACAGAGACGATCCCCAGAACAGAGAAGCTAGTTTCTCGCAGGAATTTCTCATCTCCGTGCGAACACTGAACCGCTCGCAAGATAGACCAGAGCGGTCAGAAGAAAGCGGAGGCAGCGAACAGAGCAACGTCTCGCAGGAAGATGACACGGCATTGCGAACCAGAGTAGACGAAGAAAGCTTCTTGCAGATCTCGCACTTCTGTGGAAACCGGCAGACTTGCCCGAAAGACTGAGAAACAGGAGAGACGGAGATCAGAAGCCAGGGGGCAATCGCGGTTAACACGACGGCTAGAAACCTCGACTTTTCCTGGGTTCTAAAGAGGCGCTAGAATCTAACCGGTCCCACTCATCTTGAATTCCATTTAGATATATACAGACCCTGAACAATGCAACTTTATCACTCGTTTCGCCAGACCTTGACAGAAGCACTAGCATAGTGAAATCCTGTTTGATTCACTCTGGATACTCAACTTATTTGCGGTGAATTCCATTCTGTGCTAAACGGTATAATATATTTGTTTTAAAGTGAGCAGTGGTCTAGTTCATTCATTCATTTTATTTCACTGGATTTTGTGAATAATGTAAAGCTATTAAATTAAACTTATCTCAAATAGTTCCAGTGGAATAGGTAATGAAATATCTATTATATTATTTCCTAAAATGATAGATACTTAAATGCTTAAAGTAACATTTAAAGATGCGAGGGAATTCATAACTAAATTTAATTGAGTTTAGTTCTAGTTTTTACGTATGTTTTAACTATTAAATTCGCGTGGAGTTCTTACTGAATTTTATAAAAATTATAGACGCGAGTGTATAAACAGTTAACTGTAAATTTATCGCGCTTTGGAAATGATACTTGATTTTCGGTACGAATTACATGTTTTCTATCTTTTATCTAGAGTGATCGTTACCTTAGCGATCCCAGCAAGAAGAAGTACAACCCGGTAAAGAGTCCCCAGACTCAGTTCTTAAACCCCCTTCCAGAATCTGATAAGACTGTGTATTAAATTTTAAATCTTTGAGGCGATCCTATGTTTGGGATCCAGCTATCTAAATTAATAGAAAGAAAGCACCCCCATTGACAAATTTAAACCCCTCACCAAGTATATTCAGTTGTAACTGGAAGAAGAACAATCGCCAGAGTTTTTTTAATTAAAATTACTGCTACAGAGAGAGAGAGAGAGTACATATTTACCTGAATTGTGACGGTACCTAGTTTTTCCTCACGGGATTTAAAAACCTACCTCACTGGACAGTTGAAGTCACCTCGGGTTTTTTTAAAGAAGAAGGTTCACCACCAGCGGTGAAATCTAAGAAGCCACACCCCATTCTCACCAGTATCTAACTGCGATGGTGCCATCCCATAGACTCTTTTTATATCAGAAAAATAAACCACAAGAACATTTAGTCTTCACGACCGGCGATAAGCGGGAATATTTGCTACCAGCCAAACCTCGCTAAATCTGGGGCCGGACATTGAAGTAACAGACACTCTCAATATGTCAAGTGTTAATTGATGAGTTTTTTGTATAATTCTATGGATTGCCTGCTTCCAAGATCGGTAAGTCTCTGTGTGAGTTTGTGTGTTGGCCAGCACGTGCGTGCATGACTAAAAGGAGATTTATGTGCAACTATTTTAATTGCTGTACCTGGTAGACACTTTGTTAGTTATTCCTTACATGGTTCACTTTATAAGTGGGATTTCTTAACCTCTGTTATTTCTCCTTCCTAGTCTGCTTAGTAGAAGGGAAACCAGTTAAAGATAATAGGACTAGTTTCCTAATCCCTCTTTTCATGATAGATTAATTGACTGTTGGGTTAACTTATCTACTTCTGTTAACTACCTGTCATTTGGACCGGGTTCCTTTTTCCATTTTTCTGTACAAGAGGGAAGGGCATATTGAAAACTACTTTTCAACAACCCCCCACCTTCCTTGTTTCTTTTTGTATTTTGAAACTTCGATTTCTGCATGTAAATTGATAATTGTTTGTGACTTGATTTTTTTATGCTAAATAAAAGTAAAACTTTTAGCATTTGTGTTGGCAGGCCTAAACCTAAACTTTCCCATATTCGTTATCGTAGTTTGTATTCACATGCGTCTGTGTGTCTGAAGCATCAAATCGGTGCGAGCGCAGTTGTGAGTCTGGAAACTGGCAAATAATTGTTTGTCCAGAAGAGTTTTTTTGGAGTAGAATTGAGAGGCAAATTGTCGTAAAACCGTCTGTCCTTACTCTTCCCAGCACTCTGTGAATCAACTATTTACTTCTAAAACCCTTACTATCACATAGCCTTTTCCATCATTCTCCACTCTAAACAGGACCACTATTTCCAAGACTCTTCTTCTCAAATAAATTTACGACAAGCAGGGAGGGAAAGATGAAAAGAAATGATGTCCATTCTAAGCATAGAACTTACATTTTAAAAGCAGTGTAAATGTCCCTATAAACATATTCACTTTAAAATTAATGTAAGGTTTCGCGCTTTAAACCAGTGTAAATGTCCATGGGAAAATATTCATTTTAATTAATAGAAGTTTCACACTTTTCCACAAGTGTAAATGTAGATAAAACACGAAT
Source organism: Oreohelix idahoensis (assembly GCA_024509875.1). NCBI lineage: Eukaryota > Metazoa > Mollusca > Gastropoda > Stylommatophora > Oreohelicidae > Oreohelix > Oreohelix idahoensis. The sequence goes on from JAMPIV010019647.1 coordinate 92,034, forward strand.
GAATTTATATTGTGAACACTTTTCAAATAGCGGAGATGTAAATGTAAAACATATTATATCTGTACATTTAGCCTTTTCATTTAAATGTAATGTAAAGCTAAATCTTATAAGTTTAAATGTAAAGGACGTTTTATCCCGAGGGATTTAATTTAATTCTCATCGAGGGTAAACTCCGAGTTAAGTGGGATGGTGAAATAGAAGAGGGGGGACACGTAACTATGTCGGAGAACGCCATACTCAGAAGAGCGTTATTTTCTATTCCTCTATCACAGTTATTGGTGGTACTAGCAGAACGTACTATTTCTGGAACAAGACGGGATCAGTGGCCTACGCTTTAAGACAAAGGCCGCACTGTGTAGACCTTCCTTGAAGTTTCTGGGAGACCAGCTACACCCGACAACCTTGACCAGAGACGAGTGATCAGTGTGAAAAGACAGAACCGTCATTGGCAGTTAAGTTCAAATATATGCTGCCATCTGAACTTTCTTACCCTTTTTGATATCCCCAAATACGAGGATGATAGTTTTTCTTTATCCATAACTATTCAAAGTATTTTCAAACTATTAAAACTAAAGTGATTATTAAATTTTGTTATTTGTAATGTTACAAAATTAACTACAATTTGATCATTTAAAAGTTACTGCAAGTTTGTCTCAGTCAGTTACTACACACACTATAAACAGAGCTATACTTGAATAAGAGAATTCAGCTGTGTAAATCAGGGGTTGGGGCTTAACGAGCTGATAAATAAGTGCTTAAATTCTTCATAAAAGTGTCGGCAGATTACAGAATTAACGTGCTTAGCGACAGCCAGCATTGTTTACGCTTATCTGAATATCTTGTGAAGACTCCCATGTGATAGAAGCTTTACTACTTGTCTATCTACATTTCTACCAAGAGTAATCTTGTATACAAGTAGACTCCATTGAAGCCTGTATTAGATACTGTTGAGTTTGGTCCCTATGGGACCACTACTGCAAAGCAGGGGAGGCAATACCGTCGCAAGCGGTTGGAGAGCTTTCCTGTCTCGGCACAGTTCCTGGATCGAAACCTGGTGGCGTCACGCTCCAGCCTACCAAGCTGTAAGTGGGTACTTAGCTCTTCTCTTGAGTTCGAGGCAGTAAAGGCAGCGAGAAAGGGAAATGAAAACCTACCTCCGTAAAAGGTGGAGCTACTATTGTGACATATCTAACACATCATTCTCTACGGCAATATCTGCTATGGGACTACCTTCAGCGTTTAATAAATAATAATCAAAATGGCTGAACAAAAATAAATGATACTATTGTATGGGAAGGATCAACAAAATAAACTGTTTTAGAGCATTACAAATCTACACCTGCGGGGACACGTGATAGCCTACGCCTGGCAAACAGAGCACTTAACATGTCTCAGGTGTTCAGAGGTTCTCAACAATATTAGAATGGTGACACATTTAGTAAAGCATGGCTTTAGCACACATCAGTGAGGGTGATATTATTAGTATGTTGTGTGTTGTGACAAGGGATGTGACTGTGATACGATCCGTGACAGTTTTACAAATAAACACTAAACAAACGGACAGACAGACAATAATCAGGGTGCGCTGATATGAAGAATAATGACACCTGACGAACCATCTCCCGTATGTCACTAACACATGACGAAGCATCTCCCGTATGTCACTAACACATGGCGAAGCATCTCCCGTATGTCACTAACACATGGCGAAGCATCTCCCGTATGTCACTAACACATGACGAACCATCTCCCGTATGTCACTAACACATGGCGAAGTATCTCCATATGTCACTAACACATGACGAACCATCTCCCGTATGTCACTAACACATGGCGAAGCATCTCCCGTATGTCACTAACACATAGCGAAGCATCTCCCGTATGTCACTAACACATGACGAACCATCTCCCGTATGTCACTAACACATGACGAACCATCTCCCGTACGTCCCTAACACTTAGCGAAGCATCTCCCATATGTCACTGACACTAAATGTTTAGACGCCATATTTAAAAATACGTTATACACGTTCTCCATGTCATTCCTGAGGATCCCTTTAATGACATACATAAAGAATGGGACCATTGTTTCCTTATGCATGTCGTACAAGGCGACTTTTATTAGGTTGTACATGGGGAAGGCAGGCTCATCATATAAAACATATTACTACATAAACTACTGGTACATGAGTATGTCAATGTTTTGTCCAGTGGTGGTTCTATGCTCAAGTGGGAGAGGAAACAAAAATGATGATGGAACACTTACAATATAATCCTGTGTTTAAAACCAAATAAAAATTCAAAAGTCATTAAGTCATGCTACAATTGAGCCATATTTCATGGCCAGTATAGACTTTATTACATTAATGTTTTCATTAACACATAGTTTATACTACGTATTACTGAATGTTCATATGCACCTTATAAACAGTTTACGTAGTTAAGTAATAGATTTGTAATTGCCATAACAATATATGAACAAATAGTGTGTTAGGTGAATGTATTAGCACGTGCAATAAAATGTAGTCTTATAGTAGAAATTGCCGTAGTGGAGTAAAGTGTTAGAGACTTCTCTATAGTAGGTTCTAGCTTTGTGAAGTGGGATGACCAGTTTGCGCTCTTCGCTGCCTTTGCTTTCCATAACTCAAAAGCAGAGTCAGCTACCCATTTACAGCTGGATCGACTGGAGAGTGACACTACCAGGTTTTGATTAATGGTCCCGGTAACTGTGCGGCGAGAGACAGCCGCTCTAACAACTGAGCCAGTCGGGCACTCAATACGTGCACCTAGGATAAATCAATAATCTTTCCCCACACAGTGTTTATAACCAGATCTGGAACAAGTTCACCTTGATCACGTCACTAACACTTTTTAGCAGTCTTGTTTATAATATTTTCTAAGTTATATATTTTGGCTTGGCAGTGACTGTTATTTGTAACAAGAATGAGGGTCATTCATTCCAGACAGCTTGACATGAATATTGGTTTTGGCTTCAAGTGAACGTTACAAATTTAAATGTGGAATGATATCGCTGAGGTGTACTCTGGTTATTGTGATAACATATTTCTATAGAGTAAATGTAATGTCACAGTCTAGTAAACACTGCCTGCACTGGAGTCAACTGAAAACTATTTATAATTCCTACAGGCGTTTTTCTTCACAATTGACTTACGAGAAGCGACCCGGTAGCGCACTGGTTAGTACATTGGCTTTCTACCTCGGCTGTCTTGGTTCGATCCCCAGTTGAGGTGGGATTTTTTAGACCGCAAACGGCTATCCCTAGATATTTAAATTATATAACGGCTCCGGGGTCGACCCAGCTTCATAAATTGGGTACCAGAGTAACTCTGGGAAGGTTAAACACTCCATTAAACATACCATTAATGGTATATCCAAGAAAATATGGGCCTAACAACATATTCCCAACATGTCGCAATGGACATATAACGGGATCCCTTAGTTTGTGTGTTTATTTATTTATTGTTCTTTTTACTTTAGTGGCTCCAGATCATGATTTTAGTCATCAGATTTAATTTACATTTCACTCTGAAAATGAATTTTCTGCTAGTCAATTTTTTTTTAAGGACCTAGATGTCAATTGCTTAATTTATTTTTACAGGTCAAGTAGACCATTAAATTTATGCAGGTAAAATATCAAAATATTTATCTAGTTATATATGAAGGACACATGCTTTTCCAGCAGATATAAATAACACTGGAGTTTCCGGATTCATGAATAAGGTAGATATCATTTTAAGACAGGGTTACGGTCCTGAAAATTTAGATGTAAATTGAATTGTCGTAAAACGATTTATTTTATAATGTATTTAAATAGGATAAGTTTCTGATTTGTACATATTTATAAACATTTGTTTTTATTTGAATTGTTTTAATATACATTTTTATTGTCACAAGTGTATTAAAACAAATTTTTAAATTATATATATATAATTTTTTTTTTCTTTCGTACGCCCGCTAATACTCGAGGCGAAATCTCAGGTTATTATTTATGTCTAACCTGACATTGATTTTACGTGAGTATCCCTTTATTTCTTGTACAGAGACAAGTGTCCCTCGCCATTCAGGCAAATACTCTCCGATTTCGGAGGTACCCATTACAGCTGGGTCGGCTCAGGAGCCGCCAATCCCTGGTCGACGACACTCCTTCAAATGTCATCGCCAGGTCTCGAGTTAATCCAGTCCAAATCCCGGTCGACGAAAAATCCTCAAATGCCGTCACCCGGGTTTGATCCTCAATCACCCGGTCGCCAGAGCGGTGTTGTAACCACTACGCTAGCACGGCTCTCTTTTAATTATATAAAACAGATACATATTATAACCAATGGGGAAAAAAAATAGAAACAAATTTCAAATGTTTTTTTTTTTCCGAAGAAGGTCCGCGCTGAGTTGATATCTTTACACTAATAATGCATTGTCAGCTGCTTTGATTTTTTTAATCCTCTCTTGCATAAGCTCGTACCAAGGGATAGCAAGACATTACCGCCTCTTTTAACTGTAGAGCTGCGCTCCCTGTAGAGATGAATGTCGCACAACTGCTGGGCTGCGTTGTCTATAGCTGCAAGAATAACCTGAAGGGTCCTTCATCTGCATTGGCTTGATAAATTCTTCTTACTCATCGTGTGCTTTTTCTTTTTGATGCTCAGTCACGTGATGTGATAACTCTTCATTAGACAAAATCTGAGCATGCAGCAGTTCAACGATGTCGTCAGGTTGAATATTGTCAAGATAACTGCTAGTAAAAGATACAGGATTCCGTTACACGCCTATTGAGGCATATTGGAAATATGGTGTTAGGCTCATATTTTACTGACAATCGGCACACTAGGGGTGATGTGGTCAGCCTCGAGTTGGCCGCCTTAACCTTCCCAGAGGTGGTCTGGTACCCAATTCATGAGGTTGGGTCGACACCGGAGCCGTTAGCTGTCTAAAAAATCCTACCTCAACTGGGGATCAAACCATGGACCACTGAGCTAGAAACCCAGTGCACTAACCACTGCTTCTAACTGCTAGTGCCAATGTGATAATCTCACTTGTAAGCATCTCCAACTGGTCTTAATCTTGGCCATCGTTATCGCTATCAGACCTTCAAACAGGCGATTGTCCCTTGTTTCGAGATGCCTGAAATGTTATTTTGAAGAATCATGTCTTGAAATAATTCAAAAAGGTAGTTTAGTAAAAGAATATATTTTCTTAGTCAGTTGATCTAGAGAAGCTAAACTTCACAGACGTGATTTTATCTGGTGATGCAGCAACCAGGCGCTTCTCCCAGACTGTCATAAAAGTCTTTTGGCAAATGCTGCTGATCTCAGAGATATTCAAGATCAGTTTTATTACACAGCATATCAATTAGAGTGCGATTTGCCCCATTACAAGAATATTGTTTCCTGCAGAATCTATTAGATTTATAAGGTGTAAGTAGACAGTCATGAATACTGCATCTCGATCAAAATATCCATATTAACTTTATTTCAGCTGGAAGATATACAGGCAGAAAACAAGATAGTACTCAGACCTCTGAGATAAGCAAACTGCGGGAACCTACGAATATTAGTGTAGAGAATCCTCCCTTAAATACGCCCATGTCATTATATAAGAAGTCACAGAACAAGGGTGTAATCAGAATTGTAAACGGAACACGTTTTCATATTTGAATGGATGGAGATAATAATTGGAGAACCAATTGTACATATTTCATGAACCTGTATTAAGAAATTGTTCGCTTTCTAAATAAATCTTTTAATTGACATCAAGGAAGTTATTCCCTCTGTGAAGTTGAAAGTTGAAATTACCTTGTTGGATAAATAGATACTCAGTAACTTGTCACTTATGAAAACTAACACCTAGACCAGCGGTTCCCAACCTGTGGTACGCGTACCCCTGGGGGTACGCGACAGGACGTTCAGGGGTACGCGAAAAAAATTGATTAATGGCGGAGAAAAGATACATATGTCAACAGTGTAAAGACAAGTCAAAAGTTGTGAAATTAATTCAACGATATACTATACAACATGAACTGAGTGAGACAATCTCCGCCATTTTTCTTGCGTGCCACTGGCGTGCTGTCTGCTTGTTCTGGCGTGTGTGAAAATCTATGGCGTTTCGTATGACCACAATTCAATATTTTTACACAATAGTTTTCATTATGATGACTATGGGATTATAGTTGTGCCGTTAAATATTTCATCAAAAATATGACTTGTTTGATCTTCCACACTATCTATGAACGTCTAATGTCCCGGAAGTAATAGTGTCGATTCTTGACCCAAATTTTACAAACGTGAGACAGTGAGACAGTGTTTCTATATACAGTAGTTTTTTGTCATTGTTTTAACTTAACTTAAAGTGATTAATTGTTCAGTTCGTGTATTATCAGATATGGATCAGTGGTTTAAAACCGGCACAGTAAAAAAGCTGAAACATAATGTGGAATGTGATCAATCGCCAAGTACTTCTCAGGACACGCCTAAGACTTTGGTGCAGGATAGTGAAAAGACATGATCTTCAGTTTTACATAGAGCTAAAAAGAGAAAATACAGTGACGAATACATGTAGTAAGGGTTTTCGTTTATATCAGATGAGGACTCTGCTAAGCTCCGCTGTGTAGTGTGTCGGGAAGTATTATCCAATGGTAGCATGAAACCTTCGTTACTCTTGCGGCATTTACAAACAAAACACCCCAGTTATGAAAACAAGGAACGCAATTTTTTTCAGCGCCTATCGAAACAACAGAATGTGACATCGTACTTGTCGTCAGCTAGCAAAGATAACGAAAATGCGGTTGAAGCCTCCTACCGTATTAGTTATTGTATCGCTAAATGTGGTAAAAATCATACTATAGCTGAGAATTTAATTTCTCCTTGTATAAAAGATGCCGTTCTCTGCATGCTCGGAGAGGAACATGTTCGCAAAATGAACGCTATCCCTCTTTCGAACAATACAATTTCTCGAAGAATGCAGGGTATGTCTGACGATGTTGAAGCGACAGTAATAAGTAGAATTAAAAATAGTAAATTCTTTGCTATTCAATTTGACGAAAGCACAGATATTGCTAATTTCGCTGTTTTGCTTGTTATTGTGAGGTATTTGAAAAGCAATGAAGTTGAAGAAAACCTTTTGCTTTGTCATCCTCTGTCAGGGCTTACAAGAGGTGAGGATATATTTCATGCTATTGATTCTTATTTCAAAGAAAAGGACATTAATTGGTCTAATTGTTGTGGATTTGTCATGGTCACGTGACGTGTGTGTTATAAAAAGTGATTTCAACTTTTAACAATAACAAAGTTTTTATCATTATTATTATTAATAAATTAAATGTGTTAATTTTTATTGTAACTTCTGATTTTTTAAATGTAAAAATATATGCACTGTTTGTTCACCTTTTTATTACATTGTTTTTTAATCCCGTGGTTGGCCCCTTTATTTCTGGTTATAATCTATAAATTTTGAATAACAGCAACTATATTAATTTCAAATATTTTGCTAATATTAGGGGTACAATTTATAGAAATGGGCTGCCAAGGGGTACGCAAGTGAAAAAAGGTTGGGTACCGCTGACCTAGAGGATCAGAACGAACTTGGAATTAGTTCATTCAAGTATTACCACTCTGGCACGGCACAATCATTTAGATAACTTATGGGGCTGGCACAGGCACAAGTTATCTTCGATATGCTTTAAATCGTTATTTATTTTTTTCTTCACTGTTTCATTCTTTCAAGGTGAGTACTGGCAACTGACCTACCTGGACGAGGGGCATATCCAGAGAGTATCCGAAAATCGCGGAGACGGCCGGATATAGTGCTTCATTCTTCAGCAGCGCTTCAGGTTATACTGATTGAACTGACCGTGCCATTTGAATCCAGATTAGACGAGCAACATTCGTTCAAAGCGGCCAAGTATAATGATCTCGCCACGGATCTGAGACACGATGGGTTCACTGCAAGGGTCATGGCTGTTGAAGTGGGCACAAGAAGGCTTGTGGCTGCATCAGCGTATGATTTATTGAAACTGTTGGGGCTGAGGGGACAGTCGAGAACAAGGGCACTGTCGTGGTTGAGTAAGGTGTAGAGTATTTGTCGAGTTGGACAATAGTAGTGAAATCGACAAGGGATAGTGGACTGACAGAGTTATAGATTACACACACAGAAAGGTGTAAATAGGAGATGGACTTGAGACAACCTGGAAGAAGATTTATCAAAGTGATCTCTCTCTCCAAGTCTCAACTCACCTTTACTATCTAAGCACCTCCTGCTCTCACTCTTTTCTCTTATCAAACATAGAGAGTATAGTAAAGCGCTAAAACAAGTTTAATTATGGATGAAAAGGGTCGGGAACAGCGCATTAATAAATGTGTAAACTTTAATAAAGAAGAAAAGCATGGAATTAATGCATATCATCATACACAGCATAAGGCTCTGCTTGAGGGACAAACACGGAGTACCCCAGTGCGCCTCTTATGTCGGCTTCGCTGGTGGTTTTCGAGTGCCCCGTTTAGGCACACAAAGTCGGGTGATATCCGATTCTGCTATAGACATGCTGGGCGGTTTTGATATTCTGGAAGCGGCAATGCTCTGACTGGTAATCCAATAGGAGAGTAGGGAATTACTACTGCATTTGGTGATTCCAGATTTAGCGTTGGCTCCGTTGCACTGCGTGAGCTTAACTTGGCGTTGACAAAAGGGCTTAGGTTCAGGAACGGGGTTTGACTACTCGTGACGCTAGCGGTATTCAGAAACCCTCTAGATCGAAGAGAATATGACGTTCTTCGCCTGACTGGAGTCTGCTGCTCTAGCGATTCGGTCTCCCTGAAACCCGAAAAATGACTAGAACATAGGCAAACACATTCTTGTACTGCCTAAGTCTCATATGGTCATCTACGGGCGAGGACTATCACGAGTGTGTTGGCTTATTAAACCCGTCTACTCTTATAGATTACAAAGTACGCTCCCCCCGGACACCTGGCCTGCATATTTCTACAGATGTTTGGCGAAAGACGTAATCCGGAGAGTAAGACAAAAGTTTCCCTAGAGACTGCATCAAAGACAACAACCGCGAGAAGATTCCCCCCGATAGACATAATATTATGATCACTAATGCGTTCTAAGGTGCAAAAACCCACAAAGGACTAACAGCGGGTTTTATCTCCCCCTGAAACAGATCAAACTCGTTACCCAGGCCTCAAAGGGGTACCAGCCGCTCGTGATCAAAGACTAGATCGACCAGAGAAATTCCCCTGGACGGACCAGGTGCGTGTATGTAATATTACCGCTACGCTGACCGTTTCTGACCAGTGGGGGATTTCTACTGAAAGCCAGAACGTAAACACCTCGGGTAGGGTTTGAGAAGGAGAAAATGAAAGAAAATAAGAATACAAAATGTATAGGAAAACAGAACATTAAAAGAGTTAATAACATATGGAACGAAATGGTAAAATAAATTATCTATCTACGTAACAGGCACTGAAGAGGCTTAGTGAAACTGCCTAAAAGACATCAGGCTGGCTGTGGAACAACTGCAATGGGCAATGGAAATCGTGATAGTAAACACTGCGGTACAGAAAACACCAGGCATTTTTCTAAATCCACAATACATTGAGTTTTTTGGTGTACTAGTGAAAGGGCTGTGACTGAGGGGCAACAAGCAGCGTATATTTTATAAGAGGTGTCAGGCACTGAATTTCAGTTCTAGCGCGCAGTGGCATGTCTCGTCGGCTTCGAGCAGGTGTCTCAGTGTGTCCTTAGTTGTGATGTGCAACGGAACGAACGGAATAATTTGTCTTCTCTTTGTTACTTTCACAATTGCCTCCACGGCTGGCGGAGTTGTGGATTTTAAAGTTGCTATCATAAGTGAAATTGGTTCATTTTCGATACTTGACAACAGGAGGCTGAGACGCTTGGGAGTCGTGACCCAAGAGGGCCCGCCCCCCTAAGAGTGTAATGGAGTATACTGGGCCGAAACACTTGTCGGACGGGGGGATATTTCTGATGATCAGATTGCCTCCTGTTGTATCGCTCTGTAAAGAGTTTCCTATCATCTTATTCGAAGCCAATTTTAATTTTGCTCCATTCATCAGGAGAATTTGAACATGTATAACATATGGGTGCAAGTATAAATGTGTACGCGAAGAAGTGATTTTATCCGTGTACTTGTTACCTATTTGTCTCAATGTTTCAATGGACATGTCTTATTTAATTTCCACAGAAACTGAATAAAGTTGTAAGAACAAAAATATGTGGACGACAGCTAATTTGTACCCTTTCAAGTATTTCTTTGCTGTTAAATTTCCATTAACATCATTGAGGTCTGCCACTTAATGTTCACTTAAAGTGTTTGCTAACTGAAAATATGTTTTGTTTAACTGAGTTAGCTCTTCTTTTTTTTTAATATTATGGAGAAAAATAACTCACTCAACTTCTGATGGGCTATAATTAGAATATTTAGTGCCTATAATTCCAGAAAATATTGTCTATTGCCAATAGCTGATCATGGCATTATTACATCTGTCCAATTATTGTAAACTCCGAAACTCCGAAATCGGCGAGTATCTGCCTGAATGGCGAGAGGTCACCTGTCGTACAGGGAAAAAAGGGATACTCACGTAAAATCATTCTAAGGTTAAACATATTAACCGGAGATTTCGCCTCGAGTAAAGGCGGGCGTACGTTAAAAAAAAAAGAAAGAAAAAAAGGTGTCCAATTGTGGGGGAAACATATAAATAAAAACTGAACATGTGCCATAATATATCCGACGGAACCTGTGTCTAGGCTGAACAGGGTGCGCCTCGCCAAAAACCAGGCAAAATCGTATTTAAAATTAAAATCAAAGTTAATGGACTTGTTTGAAAACAAATCAACAGATTTGATTAACTGAGCACATTAATAACATCGGATGATAGATGTATGTCAGAAGTGAGGAGCAGATCATTGTTGAGAAGTATTTTATGCACTAAATCTTTGTTAACGGAAGTAAGACAGAGAGGCGTGCAGTGTTATGTAGAACCAATCCTGACATACGCGAGTGAGTCATGGGCAATTAACACGTAGGAAAAGCACTTATTGCCACAGAGATTTCGTTTTGCTGAAGACTGTTACAAATAACATTTAGTCATAGGTTCATTTTTAAAGAAAATAAAAGTACAACCACCTACTCACCCAGGTTCAGGTCCATGTCTTCCCAAGTGTTCTGTCGTACATTAGGTACTTATGATGTTTGGATTGAGAACACATTACACGTGTGGTCAAATATCAAGAGTAACTAATGTGGGTCTTCATAGGTGTCTACCTTCGCACACGATTACTCTTGGCAGAGTTGTAGATAGAAGGATAATGATGTTTCTACCTCGAGGGAGTATTCACAAGATATTCAGAAAGGGAGAACAATGCTGCATGAGGCTGAGCAAATGTTAACTCTAGTATCTGCCGTCAACTGTTGTGAAGGATAGAGTTATCTTATAATTCTTTAGCTCATTCAAGCCCCCAGGTGAGTAAATTCAGCGAATTCCGTCTTATTATTTTTGTATAGCTCTGTTTAAGTGTATTTAAGAAATTTTCTGAGACATACGGATGTAGTACATTCAAAATGATTAAATCAACTTTAGATTTGTCTTTATACAAGTAACAAATTTAATAAGCAATTATGTTTTAACAGTTATAAAAATAAATAATTGTTTATAAAAAAGTATTCCTCACAGTGGGATGTTATGGTTTTCGAAAAACTGGACAGTTTACTTGGAAGCTTTTAAGTTTTACATAGCTGCCAATAGTTTGATGGTTTCTGCTCCCGCTGATGTTTTGGTTCTTTGCAGATAGATGAGCTGGTCCCACGTATCTAAGACCCGTCTGATGATGGTGTCTAGCGTCGACTTCAGGCAACATATACCTGCACTTGATCCAGAGATAGTACCCTCAAATGGTACCACTAAGCCAATCTTTAAGCGCACAGACTGCTGGCCCAGAGAAATAGATTAAGACAGCTTGATGATGCCTCTTACACGTGGTCTGGGGATGAGTTATTTTAGCTATAAGTTCCCACTTTGACTTTGTGTTACAGTTTCCTCAGATTCTGATTTTCCGTGTTAAAATTGTAGCGTTTTCCTGGGCTCTAAGTTCTCAATATGCTCCAACAAGGTCTGGTCTGGTAACGAAAATCTGCTGCTATTCTTAACTTTGGCAAGGTATGGTTGTCTTCTTGGCACGAGGTGAATTTTCACAGTGTTCTAAACTAACTAGAGTGTCAGGTTATATTCCCCCTTTCGTTCCTGGCACGTGTTGTTTACTATTAGACCAGACCCCAATCAGAAATGGGGTCATTCCTACTTCTCGAATGCCGGCCAATAGTTTCAAAACCTGTGTGTTTCGGTGGGGTAATTCATAATACTTCCACTACGAAATGTCTGTGCGTTAATGCAAATATGGAAGTGAGATTTCCGTTTTATTCTTGTCAGTGATTACAAATAACTTCTTAGTTTTACCTCATGTAATATCGTCATAATACTTCTATCCGGATTCTATTACCTCATTCCGTCTTCCATGTGTATGTCTGTAATATGTCTGCAGACGGGCAATTCATCTCCCCGTCCTTGTACAAGCATCGACCCTTGTTGCTCGTAACGACAGTAATTAGGGAATCCCAATCGCCACATCAGCGCTAAATAAACTGGCTGGGCGTACGTCGTGCTAAGCAGGCGCGGCTATGTTTGGTAGACAGGAATTTTACCAATATGACTGTCGGTCAATATTGCATCACCTGTCTACTCTCTCAGCAGGGATGGTCAGGTAAAAAGACAAGACGAATTATTACTTAAAGGAATGTAAGATGATTAAAAAATAGCTAATGTCTGCTTGGTAGCAGAGAAGGAAATGTGCCGCCCACGGAAATTTTACGTATTCAGTACGTACAACAAATGTAACTTACTACTTTCGGAGAGGAGAAGGGATCGACTTAATAAAAGGAGAGTTTTTGTTTCTCGTTAAGTTTACAATATTCTCAATACTTGGTCTGGTTCCCTTTATTGGAATCCTACTTCTCTTCGGTACTGGCTTGTCTGAAAGTGTCGTCTTGAATGGAACACAGAGCCGAGGTCTGAAAATGTGCCTACATTATAATGGACTTTTCACTCACGCTGTCAGTATCCTACGCGGGTGAAAAGTCGCCAATCAAACGTCGGTTAGTATAATATATGTCATGTAGATCAAGTAGATTCGAATGTTTGACTTTATTATATATATCTTTTTCCCGTACCTGCGAACCACCCCCCCCCCCCCCACCCCCCCCCCCCCCCCCCCCCCAATCTCATGAAATTCAGCATGACACAAGTAATTTCACAATCCTACAATATAAGATATTAACGTTACTGGGAGGTTTTATGAATCATATTCGTAACTCATTATAACACCTCAGGTTAATTTGTTATCATCGATGCTAACAAACATGAGTCCACCCCCTGTAGTGCTGCAAAGCATTCCTGACACGCCTATGGTACATCTGCAATTTATCTTCCGATTAACAATACACGAAGCATGGTTGTCACGCTTGGTGAGTGAGTACGTTCACACCTGTGTTTATTTTTAACAAAGTAGGGCAGTGTTATCTGACTGCTCACATCTGTGTTGTTAATGTTATCTCTACCCATGGTAGATCAGGCAAAATCACAACACGAAACCTGAGTCAATGCGTACCAATATGAGAGAAAATGCGGGGAGAGAAAAATGAATGGAAGGCACAAGTTAGAGAAAAAGACAGGTAGAACACAGATAAAATAAGACGACGGGCATTTCGTCTCAATTGGACTAGATTGTTTTTTATCTCCTTTTATTTCCAGGCACAAGAAATGGGAAATATATTCTCCCCCCCCCCCCTTTCCATGCCTTTCACCCTCATAAAATTATTTACTGGGTTGTCCCTGTGCAGTGCATATCGCATATTACCTACAGTAATATATATTGTCAAGATCTGTTTGACTTCGAATTTTATGACTGTTATTCATTATCTTCTGCTACGTATAAATCTAAGATAGAAATACTTATACATACGTACTTACAATGCATTTTTCTAGGGAAATCTGGAAAATATAAATGGGAAAAATCCCTAAATTTTTCTATAAAGGTGCTATAAATGCTTCTTCTAGCACGTCCACAGAAAAAAAAAGGAAAGACATGTGCTTTCTTGCAGTGGCTATGCAATTTAGTTTTCACTGTACAATGCCCGGCTTTTCCCTATGTGTGGTGGTATCATGTCAAGTTTCATTATGTTTTACTTAGAAAATCAATACACTAGGGATGAGATACCCAAGACGTATGTGTTGCGTGCATATTTTGACGCACATATTACAAAAATCGATATGGCTATTTAATATGGAAAAAATATAGACATTCATTCATTTGTGTATGAAAATGCTGTCTATGGGAAAGCTAGATAATCCATGATTGTTTTACACTTTTGATTATAGGAGTAATCGTTCTTGATATTGATTCGGCGCATGGATATGACACCCATGTCCGTACTTATTTGTTAGGGCCAGAAAATATATTAATTTGCTTATTATGTTTATGGCCTGAATTCATATGTATTACATATTATTAGTACAAGTAGAATCAGTCCTATATTGTATATTTTGGATGGGTAGGCAGGACTATATTCTTGTTATGCCGCTCTAGCGGAAGTAGGAGTTGTCTTGACTAGTCGTGATGAGTTCCGAGGTACCGTTTACAATGGCGATTACGCATTTTCCAGGGCTGGTACATTCTTCAGTAAAAATGATTTATGAAGTGGTTTTTCTTCTGTAGGAGATTGTGTCTCTACTAGAGTTTGTGTTAGAGACTCTCCTAATGTACGGTACCATGTATGATTCGGACTCCAGGTAATGCCAGTCCCTATTTTGATGATCTCAGGTCGGTTAGACCTAGCTGGAATTTTGTGCTTCGCAACGCTAGGGTCATGTTTGTATCGACGAAGATGACGGGCTTCCATACAGTAGTTATGTCTACGTGAAGTAACTGGATTACTGTAGATCTGTATGGAGGAACTTTAAGAAATTATGCATATGTATTTCAAATTAACTTTGGCTTATATATACCCTCCTGTGAGTGAGTGAGCGACAACTCAGGAAGGCGGCCATGTTACATTCCTGTCATCATATTTTTTGAATCACTGTCCAAAGAACGGGGCATGTATCTTATTATTCGGACAGTGGCAAGGAGATCTCAATTTTGATAGAAACCCCTTATCGTGGTTTCATAATATGATATAAACTATGAACATAAAATAACTTTAGTTACTTACCGATCCGCCTTCACTGACGCGCTTAGTCAGATAGGGGATGCGGCCATTATGTATCATGACATTGGAAGCTATTGATGTACTACCTATTATTTATGAATGTGTCATGACATGGGATCTACTATGTATGCCTGCAAATTGATGTGTCAACATGTACCCATGATTTACTCGTTATGTCCCAGTGTGTGCGTCTAAATAAACTGTGTAAACAAAGATTCCAGCAGTCTGCATTGGTGCCTTGTAGACACAAGTGAATGAGTGTTTAGATTGGTCAGAACACGAACAGTACACCATTCGCGTTAATCACACTCTACACTTCTACTCCATATATACACCATCCTGCGTCGGTTGAATTGACCAAGTTTAGGGCCTGCTTCCCCTGGAGCCTTAGAGGGAAACTACTGTTTACAGCTGCCTTTGCCTTCCCTAACTCAGGACTAGGGTGAGTTACCCATTTACAGCTGGGTAGACTGGAGCATGCCTGATCTCAACAACTCTGTACACTACAATGGACATATACAGTAGTGGCACCACAAACAACATGCTACAGTGATTGATAGTGGAGCTTTACAGAAGAAAGAGAACACACCATACACCACACTTCTTTACAGTGACATTTTACAATGAGCACTTTACAGTGTGTGAGTGGACTTTACAGTGGTGGGCCAGATTCCTGGGTCCAGCCTACGCAGTCTTGTGTTGAGAATCACATTTTACAGTTGCAAGAACATTTGTTTGACCACATCAACACCAGTAGGACAGCTATACAATCAATGTCAGCTTGACCTGTTCTGACAAGTGTAGCAATATCTGGGTCAGCACTTGTTGACATTTGGCACAGTACAGTCAGTGTTTTAAACTAGTGATTGTTTATCCTGCTGTAATAGAAGAGCAATGTTGAACATAAAGTGCAAATTTCATCGGTGGATCTTCTAATGTGCTCAAAAAAAATTGGACAGTGTAATAGTTAGAAAGCAAATCTATTACTCAATAAAGTGGTAGTCTAATTTGTTAAAACTGAGCATACAGTACAATACATTGCATCTACAACACATTCCATTATATGATACACACATTGATGATCTATATATATTTATGTGTATATATTATTTGTTTATATGTGTGATTGTTATGTGTTTGCGGGCCTGGATGGGAGGTGACTAGAACAGGAAATACCAAGTGATATTGGTCTTGTTCTGGCGTTCTATAGGGAGCAATTTCTTAATTGAAATTTGCATGCAACATAGTTTGCAAATATTTGGTTAGTTGTGACGACTGTTTCATATTTGTATTTGTAACATTTTTATGTTCTTTATTTTTGTTTGATTTGTTTGTATAATTGTAGGTCTCATCTTTCCTTTCATTTCAGTTCTTTACACCCTTATGTTTATACACTGTGGCGTTATTATTCTTGTTATCTTATTGCAGTTATCATCACAGATTCTGTGATCATTTTTTTCATTTCTCCTATTTAATTTAATTTGATCTCTGCAAATGTTTTCAGATTGTCTTTTCTTGTTTGTCCTTTGTAATGTCTTTAGTTGACATATGACACAGGAGGTATAATTGAATACACTTATAGTATAGTACAGATCAGTACTTTATGATTATTATTGTTATAAAACAAAGTGTACAAGACCTTTGTAAGGCTTGTCTCCCAAAGTGATTGGTATAGGAAATATTATTTTCCACAGGTACTCAAGTGATCATTGATTACATTAAGTTATACAAGACCTTTGTAAGGCTTGTCTCCCAAAGTGATTGGTATAGGAAATATTATTTTCCACAGGTACTCAAGTGATCATTGATTACATTAAGGTATACAAGACCTTTGTAAGGCTTGTCTCCCACAGTATTTGAGATAGACAGTTATTGTTTTCCACAGGTACTCAAGTTATCATTGGTTATATGATAAACAAAATAACCATACAAGTTTTTCACTAAGACTAAGTCTATGGTATAGACTTGTCTCCCATTAAAGTGAAATAAGGTAATTTATTTACTTTTTCAGGTTTCTGATTTAAGAAGACAAGATGTCTACATTAGATTACTTTATTGCACAAGGAAAATCCCTTGATAAGACTGGGAAACAGTTAGAAGAATGGGATGTTGCTCAATATGACAAAGCATTAGCTGCAGAAGAGAAAAAAGCTGCTGCTGCAGTTGAAGAGAGAAAAGCTGCGGCAGAGGAGAGAAAAGCTGCTGCTGAAGAGAAAAAAGCTGCTGCAGAAGAGAGAAAAACTCTGGCTGAAGAGAAAAGATTAGAAAGAGAAGCTGCTGCTGCTGCTGCTGCTGAAGAGAGAAAAGCTGCTGCTGAAGAGAGAAAAGCTATGGCTGAAGAAAAAAGATTAGAAAAAGAAGCTGATACTGCTGCTGAACTAAAGAAATTGCAGATGCAAGTGGAGGAAAGGAGATTTGATGCAGAACAGAAGAAATTGGAAGCTGCTGCAGAACAGAAAAAATTAGAAGCGGCTGCAGAACAGAAAAGATTAGATAGAGAAGCTGAAGAGAGAAAAGCAATAAGAGAACATGAGTTTGAATTAGAGAAATTGAAATTGACAAGTATGAGTAATGTTAATCAGGCATCTGGTGGTAATGGTAAACCCTTTGTGTACAAGGTCAAGGTACCAGCGTTCAACCCTACCAGTGATGACATAACATTTTGGCTTTCTAGATTTGAACGTGCTTGTCGAGCTCATAATGTTGACAAATCACAGTATGTGAATCAGTTGTCTGAAAATCTAACAGGGGAGTCTCTGGGTAAGTTATATTTCCTTGAAGAGGCCGACAAGGATAATTATGATGCTATTAGGGCAGCTTTGATAAAGAGATATCAGCTGTCAGAAGAAGGTTATCGTCTTTTGTTTAAAACAATGAGACCTAAGGTAGGTGTAGAATTCTCAGAATTCATCTCAAAAGCACGAATTACACTTTCACGATGGATTGAATTATCCAAAATAGAGAAAACATTTGATGGTCTTACGGATTTATTGCTAAGAGACAAGGTCATGTCTTCTGTAAATAAATCATTCCTAGAGATCTTACATGAGCGTAAACCTAGTACAATAAAACAAATGGAAGAATATTGTGACCAGTATGCCACGGCACACCCTGACATGATTCTTAGTAACTCTAACATTAAAGAGAGTATGCCAGTTGCTTCGGCAACAGAATATAATCAGAATTACTCACACAAATTCCAAGGAGCTAAAAATAAATTTGATAAAAAGGTTAACTGGAATAAATATCAAAACCAAGATAACCACACAAATCAGGGTTCTTCTTCGAAGAACCGGAATCGGGCTGATAGTCCTCGATACGCGAGGGGTACCCATAATTTTAGACATTCTCGAAAGGGGAGTAGCTATAGGAAATACCCAAGTGCTTCATGGAGAGAAAAGAACCAATATTACAGGGATACTCAGTATAATGAGCGTGATGATTATGATCATGAATATTATGATTCAAACCCAAATAGGGGTTATAACAGAGGAAATAATAATTATAGAGACAATCATAACCGAGGTAGATCACAACACAAAAGACATGGTAAATCTTATTACCAGGCTAACTCTGCACAACAGGAGTTCCACGACGCCGGTAATCAGAATAATGATAAAAAAGACTCCAATAGTGTAGCAAATTCCGCTTTCGATTTTGCTAGAGCATCTCAGTGTTCGCAATGCAAAACGTTATTCGATCCAACCACAGTTTCTACTTTAAGCTGCGGTCACCCGCTTCCCGCTCTCCCTGCGTCAATCGCGCATAATGGAAGGGGTGCTCTTGTTTTCAATAGAGGCTTAATAGATGGTACTCCGGTATCAATTCTTTTCGATTCGGGGTGCACTACCATCGGAGTGAGGCAATCACTCGTAAATCCTTCTCGAGCTACAGGCAATGCAGTCAAATGTGTAACATTTGGTGGCACATTGGAGAAGTACTCCACTGCCATTATCAATATTGCTACGCCTTTCTTTACAGGAGAGGTGCAAGCATGTCTCTTGCCGAATCCGATCGCTGATCTTATCATCTGTCGCATTCATGGAGTGACAGAATGCACTCCACAGCAAATTTCTAATTGGGAAAATGTTAATATGCAATCTGCTAATGCAGTAATCACTAGGGCTCAAGCTCTTAATATGCCGCAATCTTCAAATTCTGAAGATAATGATGCGCAGATCCAAGATGATCCCTTGGAGATTTCCCATGATTCCTTTATAAAACAGCAGGAAGATGATCCTACTCTAAAGAAATTCTTTACTCTGGCAACAAAAGGTGATCCGAATAAAGATACAAATCGTAAATCTTGGATTACGATGAAGAATGGCGTACTTGTACGTATGGTACAAGACTCCGCTAAGTCCATTCATTCTCAAATCCTTGTGCCTAAAAATATGAGAGTTAAAATCTTACAGCACGCTCATGATTCGCAGTGTGCTGGACATATGGGTTTTTCCCGTACTAAAACTAGAGTTCTTCAATCTTTCTTTTGGCCTGCTGTGAATAAGGACATACGAATCTATTGTCGATCTTGTAAAGTATGTCAAGAGATTAAATCCAGAGGTCCACGTCATGATGCACCTATTCAGGCTGCAGACATTCCCATTCGACCATTTCAAAAAATGGCGATAGACATCATTGGTCCATTTAAGATAAAGTCTGCTAGAGGACACCAGTTTATTTTGACGTGTGTTGATATGTGCACACGTTGGCCGGAGGCTGTTCCTCTAAAGAGCATAACTACTGCTGATGTCGCAGATGCTCTTTGGTTAATATTTTCTCGTCTGGGATTTCCAGCAGAAATATTATCCGACCATGGTGCCCAACTCATATCGGATACCATGTCTCAAGTAATGTCGACTCTTAAGATAGAGAGATCGCTGAGTAGTATTTATCATCCTATGTCCAATGGGATGGTGGAACGTCTGAATAGAACTCTGAAAAACCTACTAGGTAAGATAACAGAAGATCATCCTCAGGATTGGGATAGGGTTTTACCCGCGGCTCTCTTTGCATATAGTGAGGTCGCCAACGAACATACATGATTTTCTCCCTTTGAACTTGTCTTTGGCGCGAAACCGCGAGGTCCTATGTCCTTACTTCATGATCTTATAACTGCTGATAATATTGTCGATGACACAAAATCCTCTTATGAATATGTCATCGCTCTTAGACACAAGATTATTGAAGCATGCAAATTGGCAACTGCTTCTTCTGAATTTGCGAAACAGAAGGCAAGGGAATTTGCCAATAAAAAGAGATGCTTGCGACAACTTTGTCCAGGTGACAAAGCATTTGTCTTGCTACCTTGTAGGGAAAATAGACTTCTTATTTCTTGGAAAGGTCCGTACGATATAATATCAAAAGTTTCCGATGTTGACTATATCGTAGATATTGACGGGGAAGCGTAAAACCTTCCACATCAACATGCTCACGGAATTCCATGAACGTCCGGATTATTTACAACTATTTTCCAGGCAACGGACGATTCTCCAGTCCAACATGGACAGTACTCATCTCTGTCAGTAATACAGGATGAGGAAACGAGTTTCTCGGATGTAAATCTACCTTTTCCAATGATTCCTCTTCACTCTAATGAATCATGGAAAGATGTTGCAATTTCTCCAGAATTGTCTCCAGGAGAGCAGAAACAAGTTTCTACTATGTTAGAACAATTTCAGGATGTCTGTAGTGGGTTTGATGGTATTGTATGATGGTGATATTACTAAATGTAATGTATGAGGCCAGCTGTGAAGGCTCCTGAGATAAAATGTAGTTGTGAATTGTCAGAAGGCCTTTCTTGCTACCACTACGACCTCACACTCAATTTTTTTTTCTTAATTAATGTGGCTATGTAATATGTCTAGGGTAATGATATGTAATGTGGTGTGATAGTTATAGATACACCCACAGATATTTAAGCAGACTAATAATATTTAACAAATATTAAAATACACTGAACTAACTGAATGTTACATAATAAATGCAAGAGTGTACATATATAAGTACTAGACTAGTTAGTTTTATTAAAATGTTCTAGTAGTCATCTACTTGGGAGGATAGTTAATGCTTGTGCTGTTGGGGTGGCCTCATCACACCTGTCTATATTGACTACACAGTGTCCAGTAAATTGCAGGAATTTTATGGGGTATTAGTAACTAAAAGGCGTTGGTGAACTTCCAGCAGACCAGAGGCTCACTCATCTTGCATATGTAGCTCTGGTGCTGAAATCTGGTGGTCCCACCTCTCCGTGCTGGCGGGCAATAATAGTGGTCTCTGTCACAACGTACTGCACAGATACACTCGAGTAAAATCACCAACTGAATGGACACCGCCTTGTTGACAGCTGAAACTCACAGCTCTGCAATCAAAGTATTGGCTATGTGTCAAAATTCTATTCTCTACCCACGTCTGGACACAACACGGACACAACAACCACATCATACAGACAGGTCAGATCTCTCTGACCAAACAGCACATTTACCATGGTGGTTTTACATCAGATAGGTCCTCCCAGACTATAGATTCTGAAAAATATTTATTAGTTTCCTTCCCTAAAAGTGGATAGGTAATATGTTTCATTATTCTCAACACTTGATCTGTCTTTCCTAACCCTTGCTGGAGTTTATGTATTTTGTTGGTCCCTAGACCCTGACTTGGGCGGGGGGTCTAGAGCAAATCCCTACTTGTTTGTAAGGCTAGATTTCGATATGGCAGTATCAAATCACTCGAACATTAAACAATATTCAAAATATACAAAGAAATAATTTCAATCTTACCAGATTATGAATAAAGAACACAGAAATGCTAGCAAAACTCAGCTGAGCTGCTGGCTATAGTATGGCGTCCCTGAACTTATTTCACTTTCTTTCATTTGGAAATCACCACACTTTAAAATACTGTGTCTATCATCGAACAACTATTGAGGAATGGCCCCACTTGCGCGTCTGAGCGCCGATAAAATGATTGTCTGTGGCCAATCACTGCCTAGGTTTATTTCAAATTCAAATTTCCTACCCTAAAGTCATTTCAGTCATGCTTCAGTCAAGTATGGATGTTTATCTGTTAGTCTGTCCGTCTCTACTTGTTTTTTTTTTTTCAAAACGTACTTGATTTTTGAACCAACCTTTCTCTCCCCTCCAAAATTTTGTCGTTAAAAGTTATATTTAGACACAGCTCCCACCAATGTCCCTTCGCTTCCCTACTAAGTAGATTTGAACACCTGCGTCTCGAGGTCGTGTTTTTTTTTTGTGCAAATAGCGACACTTTTTATTCCATACAGTCTGTCGCTAATGTGAACAACACTGTCTTTTGTCATTATCTTCAATATTATCTATCCGTCTGTAAAATTAAGAACATATTAGTTCACTGCTCAGAATGGGCCATCCGGCCAGCTAATTTTTATATTCCTAACATTAATATTACGAAAAAGTTACTTTTTAATTTTTGTAATATTCCAAACATCTGCGTTCTGCCGATGAATTCAAATCAAAGGCTTGGTATCGCAAAAGCGACCAATAAATGACTGTGGCGTAACATATCCAAGGTCCCTTCTGTCGAGTTCCTTGCTTTATGTCAACTTGGGAAACGTGACTTTTCTCCGTTTCCCCCCCAATTGCGTCTCCTTAGCCTTTCTAGTCTCACGCAATCTTTCCAGTCATATTTTTTTCCTTTTATCCGCCGTTCCCCTCCTGTCTAGCAAGTCAATTTTTATGGAGGGTGATGACCCGCGGTCTGGGCGATCATGTACTATCAGCAGCCTACGCATTATGTTTTTATCCTTACATGTTATCTTTGGAGGTATTTTACCGTTGTATCTCTGTCCATTTCACTACACATCTCCCCACTTGAAAACATGCCTATGGCAAGTTCCAAAACCAGCGATACACATAGGTAAAATTACTCCTCACGTCTGCCACTACTCTAATTTTGATCACAGGGGTACCGACTGAGGAAATCTGCACCGACATTCAATTTACGGCTTGCATAAGCGACTGGTTTCAGTTCCCCATCAGGTGAAGATGATCTTTGCAACAAAGCCCCTCCTAGTCCTACATTACTTGCATCGGTTCTTAAGACAAAGTCCTGTGTCAAATCAGGCAGTTTGAGAATAGGTTTGCTAGTGAGTTTTTCCTTTAACTCTTGGAACGCTAGTTCACATTGTGCAGTCCAAATAATTTTATCTGGAAGTCCCTTGCGAGTCAGATCAGTCAGAGGAGCACAAATAGCGTTAAAATTCTTGATGTATTTCTGATAAAATCCGCATAACGACACAAATGATCGCACGTCCTTTTTTGTTTGCGGCCTAGGTGCTCTCTGCAGTTTTTCCAAGTTCTTAGGATCAGGGGTCATATTACCCTGATATACAGTGTGTCCCAAGAATTCCAACTCTTTGCATCCAATACAACATTTTGTTGGCCTAGCAGTTAAGTTCGCCTCCCGAAGTCTATCAAACAACATCTCCAGAGCTTCAATGTGTTCTTCAAATGTCTCTGTGGCAACGAGAATATCATCCATGAAATTCGTGATACATGGGTTATTCAGGGGATCCAACAATTTGCGCATCATCCTTGAAAACACACTCGGAGCATTTTTCAGTCCGAATGGTAGCATATTGAATTCATAATGTCCATCCGAAGTGCTAAAAGCTAAATAAGGTCTCACTTCAGGCTTCACTGGGATCTGGTAATAGCCTTTACTAAGATCCACCTTTGAAAAGTATTTTGCCTTGTTCAGTCTGGCAAATAACTGTTTTGTGTCTGGTAATGGATCCACTTGTCCTTCTGTGACAGCATTCAGTTTCCTGTAATCTATGCACAGTCTGTGTTCCCCCAGACGGTTTTCTCAACAAAACGACACTAGAACTAAAAGATGATTCACTGTGCGAAATAATCCCCTCCTTCAACAAATACTCTATTTCTTCCTTCAATGCCTTCTCCTTCGCGAACGGAATAGAATAAGCTGTCATACAGATTGGGTTTGAGTCTACCAGTTTCATGTCATACTGTAGCAAATTTGTATGGCCTGGTTTATCTGTTAATACATCTGTATGTTCCTCCAGAACCTGTTGAACTCTCTCCCTCTGGTTTTTAGTCAGGTGCTTACTGACTTTTACCTGTGCTGCGGTTTCACAAGGATGTAATGGGTATTCATGTGAGGTGAGTGGTTCTTTTTGCATCTGGGTTGCAATAGCCAAGGTCAATAAGGGGGTGCTTTCCTGGAGTGGTCTGTCCAGATACTTCTTTAACAGGTTTACATGATAAACTTTCTCCTTCCCCTTTTTGTCAATTTTATAGTTTGTTCTAGACACCTTCTCTAGAACCGTATATGGACCTTGCCAACCAATTTGTAATTTATTCTGGCTTCCGGGTAGTAGAAGCAGCACCTTCTCTCCAACTGCCAGTTCCCTGTCCTTTGCCTTCCTATTAAAATATGCTGCATGTTTCTTCCTGGCTTGCTTCAAATTATCATTTGCCAGTTTCCATCCAGCTTTCAAACGAGTGGTCAGTTCGTTCACGTATTGATACGATGAGGTAACAGTCTCTTCCGCCTTCTCATCTGTCCAGGTCCTTAATAGAGTTACATCTGGATCTTTAATTTATCATACTTATTTTTCATGGAACCCATCGGGTCCCGTCCATTAGAAGCTCCATAATGAGGACTTTTCTTCCTAGAATCATCACTCACAAATCGACCACTACCAATTTTTTTCTGAGGTTTGTCTCCCCACTTTAGATTGCTTATGAGAGATCTTCGCTCTCTTGTCTGTTCTTCCAGTTTATATAAGTCTGACCGAGGGATTGTCATCTTATCCTGGGTAAAATTTCTTCTTTGTACTCTTCGCATAGTTGCCATGTTAATCCATTCAAGTGAAGACTGGGTGTGAAAAGGGGGCTCCCATTCCACTTTGTCTACCCGAGTATAATTAGTTTTCCTTTCAGGCCTAAAGTTGCCCCGTGGCGTTTCTAGGTCCTGCACATATTTTCCCTTTGTGGGGGTTCCCTCATGAAATACGCCACATGCTTCTACAAAGTTTTCAACATCGACATTTACGTCGGGCCAATAGTATTTTCGAGCAATCTTTTGGCAGATGGTACCGACTTTCTCATGGTCACCATCTTTTCCAACATGTAAGCTCCTTATTAAGTTTGCCCTATATATCTTGGGAAGAACTAACTGTCCGTGACCAGGGGATCTAGTTCCTGTCTTCCTATATAATAGTTTGTTCTTCATGAAATATTCCCCCTTGCTCGGAGGTGTGTGGCATTTGGGCAATTTTTTTAAAACAGGGCTTGAGTGTCCTATCCTCAGCCTGCGCCTTCCTCATCTCCTCTGGATGAGCATTTATAGGTTCACCTTCTTCCTCCTTCTTCTGTGACCTGGTCTGCACTGTCGCCATGATCACAGGTTTCTCGGGATTCCCCAAGAAGACGTATCTACACCCCAATATCAGAGGGTAGATTGGTTCATCTATCACTGCTGCTCTGATTTCTCCTTCCACATAGCGAGTTTTCACCGTTATCCTTGCGATGGGAAGTGTCATGAGTGGTATGTCCTTAGTCGCCCCTTGTATTTCCACTGTTTCTGTGGTATACTGACTTGGGTCCACTAGGCTAGACTTCACAACTGAATCATAATCCAAACCTGTATCATAAAGGCACCTTATGGTGACCCCATTACAAATAACATCCTCACAAACTGGGGGGTGATAAGGTTCCTGTTGTCCATTAGGATTAACCTTTAATCTTCGCGTCCCCGACTTCATTGCAGCAATGTTTGAAGGTTTCCTTCTACAAAATTCGGTGTTATGGTTATCCTTCTTGCACCATTTACACCATCTTTTTCCTTGGTTCAACGGTTTTCTTTCATTGAACTTTTGGTCATTGAACTGTGAGTTTCTGTCGCGATAGTCATTTCTTGGCCGCTCAAAGTTTGTCCTACCTTTATTTCCCTGCTCTCTATTATCAAATTTATTAAATTGCTGTGGAGCTTTAAAATTGTCTATGTGCTTCTTTTTAGCACCACTTACCTCTGCCTGAGCTGCCTGATACCTCTCAGCAACATTTAAAATTTCCCCCAACTTCTCTGCACCTTGTTCCATGAGAAATTTTCTCATGTCTGGAGCCATGGACTCTCTCAATTGCTCAATCATGATCATTTCTTTAAGATCTTGGGTCTTCCCCAGAGCAGTCCATTTCTCCAAATAGGTTTCAGTCTAGCAGAGAATTGGTGGTATGTCTCCCCAGACAACAGTTTGGCATTTCTAAATTTCTTACGATAAAATTCACCATTCTTCTCGTACCTTAATAACAAAGCCTGCTTTAACATGTCATAATTGTCTTGGTCTTCCCTGTTCATTTTGGCAAATACTTCATAAGAAGTACCTCTCAATCCCTGTGATAGCTTTAAACTCCACCTCTCTCTCTCTAACCCATATGTAGTAGCTAATAACTCAAAACGTCCTAGGTACCCCTCTATGTCATCGTCTTTTTCAACAAAATGGTCTAAATGAAACCCCATAGCTGAGTTTGAGGCTCCCAGACTGGGCGTAGCATCTGAGGCAAAAGGGCTGGCACCATTTTCAGGAGCCGGGCCTTGTAATTCCAGTTCCCTTAGTCGTAATTCGTGCTCCCTTTGCAACCTTCTATCTTCTGCCTCCCTTTCGGCAGTCAACCTTTTTTCTTCTGCCTCCCTTTGCTGTCGTTTTTCTTCTGCCTCAATCTGCAGCCTCTTAATTTCTCTATCAGCCTCAATTTGTAACCTCTTCTCTTCAGCTACCTTTCTATCTTCCCTTTCAATATATTTATCACATTCAGCCGCTACATATTGAATTAAAATCTGACCATCCATTCCCATCTCCTTTGCGGTCAGCACAGCAGCTGATCGGAATTTTGCTAGCTCCGCCATACTTTTCAGACAATATAATAATATACAAGCTAAATCTCTAACCAGTAAATACACTAAGTACTTCTTATGACTATAGTCTAACTAATTCTAACTAACCAGTTAACTAATTAATTATCACTGGCTGTGAAGATTCACCAACTTTTATCTGCAGGGACACTTTTAATTTTAAAGGGAATTTCACAATTTTTTTTCCCCTAATTTTATTTCTCCAACCAGGAGATCCTAATATTACTGTTGGGCTAATTATCCCGGACGAGACCCCAATGTATGTAGTGGGTTTGATGGTATTGTATGATGGTGATATTACTAAATGTAATGTATGAGGCCAGCTGTGAAGGCTCCTGAGATAAAATGTAGTTGTGAATTGTCAGAAGGCCTTTCTTGCTACCACTACGACCTGACACTCAATTTTTTTTTTCTTAATGAATGTGGCTATGTAAAATGTCTAGGGTAATGATATGTAATGTGGTGTGATAGTTATAGATACACCCACAGATATTTAAGCAGACTAATAATATTTAACAAATATTAAAATACACTGAACTAACTCACGTGTGTAAAATTTTTGATAAAATTATATTACATTTATTTTGTTCTGGATCAAGTTTTATGTTGACCAGAACTTTTTTTTTAGAAAAAAAGGATTTAAAATTTATGAAAGAAATGCATGGAATGTTACATAATAAATGCAAGAGTGTACATATATAAGTACTAGACTAGTTAGTTTTATTAAAATGTTCTAGTAGTCATCTACTTGGGAGGATAGTTAATGCTTGTGCTGTTGGGGTGGCCTCATCACACCTGTCTATATTGACTACACAGTGTCCAGTAAATTGCAGGAATTTTATGGGGTATTAGTAACTAAAAGGCGTTGGTGAACTTCCAGCAGACCAGAGGCTCACTCATCTTGCATATGTAGCTCTGGTGCTGAAATCTGGTGGTCCCACCTCTCCGTGCTGGCGGGCAATAATAGTGGTCTCTGTCACAACGTACTGCACAGATACACTCGAGTAAAATCACCAACTGAATGGACACCGCCTTGTTGACAGCTGAAACTCACAGCTCTGCAATCAAAGTATTGGCTATGTGTCAAAATTCTATTCTCTACCCACGTCTGGACACAACACGGACACAACAACCACATCATACAGACAGGTCAGATCTCTCTGACCAAACAGCACATTTACCATGGTGGTTTTACATCAGATAGGTCCTCCCAGACTATAGATTCTGAAAAATATTTATTAGTTTCCTTCCCTAAAAGTGGATAGGTAATATGTTTCATTATTCTCAACACTTGATCTGTCTTTCCTAACCCTTGCTGGAGTTTATGTATTTTGTTGGTCCCTAGACCCTGACTTGGGCGGGGGGTCTAGAGCAAATCCCTACTTGTTTGTAAGGCTAGATTTCGATATGGCAGTATCAAATCACTCGAACATTAAACAATATTCAAAATATACAAAGAAATAATTTCAATCTTACCAGATTATGAATAAAGAACACAGAAATGCTAGCAAAACTCAGCTGAGCTGCTGGCTATAGTATGGCGTCCCTGAACTTATTTCACTTTCTTTCATTTGGAAATCACCACACTTTAAAATACTGTGTCTATCATCGAACAACTATTGAGGAATGGCCCCACTTGCGCGTCTGAGCGCCGATAAAATGATTGTCTGTGGCCAATCACTGCCTAGGTTTATTTCAAATTCAAATTTCCTACCCTAAAGTCATTTCAGTCATGCTTCAGTCAAGTATGGATGTTTATCTGTTAGTCTGTCCGTCTCTACTTGTTTTTTTTTTTTCAAAACGTACTTGATTTTTTGAACCAACCTTTCTCTCCCCTCCAAAATTTTGTCGTTAAAAGTTATATTTAGACACAGCTCCCACCAATGTCCCTTCGCTTCCCTACTAAGTAGATTTGAACACCTGCGTCTCGAGGTCGTGTTTTTTGTGCAAATAGCGACACTTTTTATTCCATACAGTCTGTCGCTAATGTGAACAACACTGTCTTTTGTCATTATCTTCAATATTATCTATCCGTCTGTAAAATTAAGAACATATTAGTTCACTGCTCAGAATGGGCCATCCGGCCAGCTAATTTTTATATTCCTAACATTAATATTACGAAAAAGTTACTTTTTAATTTTTGTAATATTCCAAACATCTGCGTTCTGCCGATGAATTCACATCAAAGGCTTGGTATCGCAAAAGCGACCAATAAATGACTGTGGCGTAACATATCCAAGGTCCCTTCTGTCGAGTTCCTTGCTTTATGTCAACTTGGGAAACGTGACTTTTCTCCGTTTCCCCCCCCAATTGCGTCTCCTTAGCCTTTCTAGTCTCACGCAATCTTTCCAGTCATATTTTTTCCTTTTATCCGCCGTTCCCCTCCTGTCTAGCAAGTCAATTTTTATGGAGGGTGATGACCCGCGGTCTGGGCGATCATGTACTATCAGCAGCCTACGCATTATGTTTTTATCCTTACATGTTATCTTTGGAGGTATTATACCGTTGTATCTCTGTCCATTTCACTACAATGTCCTTACTGACATTCCTGGTCAAACTGATGTCATTAAACATGACATTATTCTTACTGACCATAGTCCTATAAGAGTCAGACCGTATCCTATCCCGATACATTTTCAAGCACAGGTAGAGAAAGAGTTGGATGAGATGATAGAGTTAAAAATTATTGAACGATCCACATCAGCATATTCTTCGCCGATGGTTATTGTACGAAAAAAAGACAATAACATACGTCTTTGCGTGGATTATCGCAAATTGAACCAAGTGACGAAATTTGATGCTGAACCTATGCCTTTACTAGAAGAGCTACTTACGAGACTATCCAATTCTCATTTCTTTACTAAACTCGATTTGTCTAAGGGATATTGGCAAGTTCCATTATCCGAACACGCCAAACCGTTTACTGCTTTTTCGATGCCTAGGGGTCTATTCCAATGGAATTTCATGCCTTTCGGTCTTATGAACGCCCCTGCAACATTCGTACGCATGATGCGTCGAATCCTATCTCATCGCTCAGATGTCATTGCGTATCTTGATGACATCTGTCTTTTCAGTGATACTTGGAACGATCACTATAATGGGATAAATGAACTATTGTCTATCTTACGCGAGCATAACCTGACAGCGAAACCATCGAAAGCATGTATTGGTTTTAGCGAAATATCTTTCTTAGGACACCGTGTTGGTCATGGGTTCCTAAAAACAGAAGACCATAATACAAGTAAGATACTTAACATTTCTATTCCTAAGACTAAAAAAGCAAGTGCGAAGTCTCTTAGGTCTAATACAATTTTATGGACGATTCATTCCGAATCTGTCCTCCATTATGTCACCTCTTTCTTCCTTGCTAAAGAAAGGGTCTCCTAATGTAGTCCATTGGACTCAAGAATGTCAATCCTCTTTGGATAAGGTTAAAACTATGTTTTCTACTTCACCTATCCTAGTATTGCCTTCTAAGGATAAGACATTTATTCTTCGTAGTGACGCTTCATCCACCGGGATTGGAGCAGCACTAATGCAAGAGTACTCTTGAAACTCTGCATCCAGTGATGTATATTTCTCGGAAATTAAATGCCGCGGAGAAGAATTACTCGGTCCTAGACCGTGAATTATTGGCTATGGTTTGGTCAATCCTTAAACTGCAAAGATTTCTTCTTGGCGCGCATTTCATCGTGGAAACTGACCAGAAAGCTCTTACGGCTATTCAGAGTAAAAATCTGAAGAGCACGAGATCAACGCGATACGCGATTGCTCTACAGCCATTTCATTTTTCGGTGCGAGCTATCCGTGGGTCAGAAAATGTGATGGCAGATATTTTGTCTAGATGCCCACATGATTCATAATTGTTATACAACTTTGATACAGTTGTTCCTATGTTGAAATGGGTACACATAGGTAATATATCATACATTGATTGTAACACTGCTTAGCGGTTCATTGATGTTTATTCACCGCTGATCTTTCAATGTTTTTCGTCTTTGATGATCATGATGTTAAGATATCTTAGATGAAATTTATGTATAAACTAATGTAGAAATTGTGTCATTGCTAATATTGTAGTATGCGTTGGTGACACCTCTCTGGAAATATTTATACTTAGAGAAGTACTTTCTCTAAGGTCAGAAAACTTATGCTTATCATCTGCGCATTGTTATTGGTGCGTTGTGAGCCTATTGTATGTTGCTCCTAGATGTATTTAAAAAAAAAGTACCATTTTTTTTCCCGAGGGGTGTGGTAATCTGTTGCGTGCATATTTTGACGCACATATTACAAAAATCGATATGGCTATTTAATATGGAAAAAATATAGACATTCATTCATTTGTGTATGAAAATGCTGTCTATGGGAAAGCTAGATAATCCATGATTGTTTTACACTTTTGATTATAGGAGTAATCGTTCTTGATATTGATTCGGCGCATGGATATGACACCCATGTCCGTACTTATTTGTTAGGGCCAGAAAATATATTAATTTGCTTATTATGTTTATGGCCTGAATTCATATGTATTACATATTATTAGTACAAGTAGAATCAGTCCTATATTGTATATTTTGGATCGGTAGGCAGGACTATATTCTTGTTATGCCGCTCTAGCGGAAGTAGGAGTTGTCTTGACTAGTCGTGATGAGTTCCGAGGTATCGTTTACAATGGCGGTTACGCATTTTCCAGGGCTGGTACATTCTTCAGTAAAAATGATTTATGAAGTGGTTTTTCTTCTGTAGGAGATTGTGTCTCTACTAGAGTTTGTGTTAGAGACTCTCCTAATGTACGGTACCATGTATGATTCGGACTCCAGGTAATGCCAGTCCCTATTTTGATGATCTCAGGTCGGTTAGACCTAGCTGGAATTTTGTGCTTCGCAACGCTAGGGTCATGTTTGTATCGACGAAGATGACGGGCTTCCATACAGTAGTTATGTCTACGTGAAGTAACTGGATTACTGTAGATCTGTATGGAGGAACTTTAAGAAATTATGCATATGTATTTCAAATTAACTTTGGCTTATATATACCCTCCTGTGAGTGAGTGAGCGACAACTCAGGAAGGCTGCCATGTTACATTCCGGTCATCATATTTTTTGAATCACTGTCCAAAGAACGGGGCATGTATCTTATTATTCGGACAGTGGCAAGGAGATCTCAATTTTGATAGAAACCCCTTATCGTGGTTTCATAATATGATATAAACTATGAACATAAAACAACTTTAGTTACTTACCGATCCGCCTTCACTGACGCGCTTAGTCAGATAGGGGATGCGGCCATTATGTATCATGACATTGGAAGCTATTGATGTACTACCTATTATTTATGAATGTGTCATGACATGGGATCTACTATGTATGCCTGCAAATTGATGTGTCAACATGTACCCATGATTTACTCGTTATGTCCCAGTGTGTGCGTCTAAATAAACTGTGTAAACAAAGATTCCAGCAGTCTGCATTGGTGCCTTGTAGACACAAGTGAATGAGTGTTTAGATTGGTCAGAACACGAACAGTACACCATTCGCGTTAATCACACTCTACACTTCTACTCCATATATACACCATCCTGCGTCGGTTGAATTGACCAAGTTTAGGGCCTGCTTCCCCTGGAGCCTTAGAGGGAAACTACTGTTTACAGCTGCCTTTGCCTTCCCTAACTCAGGACTAGGGTGAGTTACCCATTTACAGCTGGGTAGACTGGAGCATGCCTGATCTCAACAACTCTGTACACTACAATGGACATATACAGTAGTGGCACCACAAACAACATGCTACAGTGATTGATAGTGGAGCTTTACAGAAGAAAGAGAACACACCATACACCACACTTCTTTACAGTGACATTTTACAATGAGCACTTTACAGTGTGTACAGTAGGTTTTACAGTATGTCTGCTGGGAATACAGCGTGTGTCTGCAGTTCTGGAATGCTCATGAGACATATAGGGATCCCGTTACACGCCCATTGAGGCATATTGAGACATACAGCTTCGATGTTATTCGCTGATGAACGTGAGTTGATAAAACACATGGAAATGACAATAATATCCAACATAGCTAAACGCACACAGTTTATATTTCCGCTCCTAACTCTCAAAGAGTTATATAACGCTTTTCTGT
This sequence comes from Oreohelix idahoensis, assembly GCA_024509875.1. NCBI lineage: Eukaryota > Metazoa > Mollusca > Gastropoda > Stylommatophora > Oreohelicidae > Oreohelix > Oreohelix idahoensis. Next base: position 125,373 of record JAMPIV010019647.1, read on the forward strand.
TTAAACATACACAGCGTGTTTACAATTTGAAACATTTAACAAAGTAGTGAACTCTGTTGGGTTTTACTAACACACCTTTATTTTGTTCTTCATTTTGAAAATACCGACGCAAGTAACCATAACATTCATCAGTAAGAAAAAAAAAAGAAACAAAGAAACAAATACAAAACCGTTCATGTTGAAAATAAATAACTTTTTAACTCTCACTGCTGCTCTCTTCACTTTCAGATGATGATGTTGATTCAGACAGTGTGGTCTTTACAACACGATAGGATTTTCTACGCTTATCATGCTTCTCTAAATAAACATTCTCCAATTCGTCGTCAGGAACTGTCGCGTTCATGCTGTCAAACTGGGATGGGTAATCTTCCATCGGATACAACGACCTCATCAGTTGCTGACAGTTAAAATAAAAGACCCAAAAATATTTGATTCGCGAAAATTTTGTTCAGAGCAGAAATTTGATCATTTAACAAAACTTAGATAGATATATTTAAAGAGGGTAAGATGTGAAATTTCAAAATAATCATTCAATAAATTTTATTTTAAATATAGTTATAGACAGTGAAATTAGAAATATAAAATCGTCTATCAACGAAACTTAGCTCTGACATATTTGAAGAAAGAAAGAAAAGGTAAAAGTGTAAATGTAATTACGAATTAATTTTTACTCCTCATATTAGATAATTGGGCGTCATTAGGTTTTAAATACATGGGGCCTATAAGACACGTGCTTGATATCACATATTGACAACTAGCGGTCATACCCGGCTTAGCCCGATCCATGTCGGAATAGATGCAAGTCGGGTTTAGTGCGAATCGTGTTAGAAAGGTTTAATTTTTTTGGTTTTAATTGTACTATTGCATAGAGGTGTACTTCTAACATACATAAGTTAATTAAGGGCTTCTTTGTACACGACATTGTAAGTACAGTCACTTAATTAAAACACGTATAAGTGTTCCGGTGTACTAACTCGGAAAATGCCACATAAAGTTGGCCATGTGAGAAGCACTCATCGCTCAAGCCGATGCCGGCCACGCGAAGCGTTTGACCTTATGCTTTATTAATGGTCATTGAAAAAGAGACTTTTATAGGCAATTGGAGTCTCTTAAAATTGAACAGCAGATCGGAAGGAATCATCGGGATTCTTGAAATGCAGACTTTCTCCCCGCAACCACATGTCAGGATGATGGCCTCCACAATGTTGTTCTTCAAAGATGTTATTCGGAGTCTAGTGTCATTGCACAGTTTGGGCGGGCTAAGATTGCGCAATAAAATGATTGATGTACCCACTTTTAAACGTAGTTCGTGACTCGGTAACACTGAAGGATTTAAAGAGTTTAAAACTCGACTGGGTAATGTATGGAGTCTTGTTCGCATATGGTGGTATCATCGGACTTGTATGTACGGGAAGGAGAGTCAAACTGATATAATCTAAAATTTATGGTAGTAACCTTGTCATTTTTAGGTGCAAAAATAGCGGTTCCTTAAACCAATATGGAGATTTACTTCCAGAATTTATCGTATCTGGATAAGCAGAATTGATTAACACGTGGATATCGTGAACAACTAACTCTACATAGCTGAGTATTATTCAAACTGATTTTCCTTTCATGTACAGGCAAGTCTCCGTTTCCTACTTTCATCAACAAATCTGCAAAGAGAGACATATCAACATTCCCGAAAATTTGAGCGTGGATACTCATAGAGAGGGATAGTTTTTCAACATCAGGCCAAATGAAAGATTTTTTTTTAAACACGCATTTACTTCGTCCGTCCCTGTACTTCTTTGGATAATGTGTAACGTCTGCCTAACATAGCCTGCAAAGAATACGATCACACCACCAATGAGTCGGTTGCGGCCTCTTTTATCTTTCAAAGTCCTATCTAGGGCGTCTATAGAACTGTTATGCGACATTGTGCTCCCATCCCACACATTGATCGAACACTATTGCAACAATTTTGCTGTGGTGCTCTGTTTAGAAATATAACACACAGCACCTTGAACATTGCATGGGCCGTTTTGCCACCTCGTAGCAACGTCGCAGCTATTTCCTAAGAAGCCACGGCCAGGGCAACATCATCAAGAGATCTTATTTTGGCCAAAAGCAGATTTATAAGGAAAGTCATTCTCGTACAGCCAGGCGCATCTAAATATAACACCTGTCCTGAACCATTTTCAACACATGCGAGAACGGTATTGTAAACTGTGAGTTGATCAGTGTTCAAACGGGTCTCATCTCTACTCACAGGTTTTAACAACGCCTGTTGGTCATATGTCGTTTCTTGCAGATATAGTCGGTCAAAAGTTTAAGAATCCGGATCATTTGTTTGCGGTAGATCAAACTCGTGTAAGGTTTTTTTCTGAGAAGACTGTATTATTTTTTTTTAGTTCAGTTAAAGCAAAATTGCATATTCCATCGCTGTTTGGCAAGTTTTCTATAGACTGTTCATGGTGAATTCGGTATAAAATATCTTCTGACATGCTGTCTCTGTATGAAAGCCACAGAGATAATTGATTAGATGCGTGGCAAAATACCAAAATAATGGCAAACAAATACCTAAGCGACGACTGTGAACTGGACAAAGCAGCCTCCTGTGGTGTATTGTTCCAATGAGCAACATCTTCTATTAAACCCATTTCTTTACTTGCTGCCTGAAATTTAGGATGCACGCTCGCGACCTTCGCGTCGTCGTCCGTGACAGCCTCGATTAAGTTATTTATGTTCGCTCCGTGATTACTCCTGATTTATAAATCATAGGTATATAGTATGAAGGACATTTTTTTCGTTAGTAAATGCTCTTGCCATCGATGTAATTTGTTTTCGCACATCTTTAGGGGTTACGACGATATTCTTCAACAGCAAACTGAACGTTATAAATTTCGCCGAAAAGGAATACATTAAAATTGATCTGGGATATATGCCCACGCGGACTTGTTTGTAGAACTTCTTCTTTCTTTTCTTCTAGTACCGTGCTTAGTGGCGCAGGAGATCATGTCTCTCCATAAGTCTCCTTTACAATTTATCAATTCTGCGGTTGACATCTTTCCATTCCACAATGTCAAACTGTCCAGTGTTTGCTCTCTTTGTCTTCCCCTATCTCCTTTTCCTTCAATCTTACCTGTTGTTACGATATATTCTAGCTTTCTTATTTTCAGTGTAGAACTATTAAACACCAAAAGTCCTTCATACATTGCTTCGATATATCTCTTATAGTTTAACTGCCGCATGGAATTTAATGTGCCGCAAGCACGATTTTTTTCCGACTTGCGCAACTTGTTTCTTCACTGCTCAGCCTACTGACGTCTTACGGTGATGATATATAGCTTAACACTTTCCAGAGAAATGTCCAATACGCTGGGGAAAACCGCATCAAAATCGGTTAAGCCGTTTTCGAGTTTTAAGGTAACAGACATACAGACGTTGCCTGTTACATATTTACAGACCTCACCATTCTTTGTTCTTAAATACAGATCATTCGGATTTCAATAAACATATACTATTAGAAGTGGTATGTCAACTAGAGGTTCATACCCGCAGCGGTCCGCCGCCTTCAGAAACAATTTGGGGGTCATAATAGACTTCTCGACGTCTCCCGTCTGGTTCGTTACGAACTTGGCTGGTTCATGTCATTGGAAACAATATTGTTGTATTACATCACACAAATTAATATAAACAAAATGATCACGCGTGTCAAATCTTATATATATGGAATAATTTGGTTCCATTAATTGTAAAGCTAAAGTCAGGTTAGTCATACATGTTGTAGGTGAAGTGAGGTTAGTCATGCATGTTGTAGGTGAAGTGAGGTTAGTCATACATGTTGTAGGTGAAGTGAGGTTAGTCATACATGTTGTAGGTGAAATGAGATTAGTCATACATGTTGTAGGTGAAGTGAGGTTAGTCATACATGTTGTAGGTGAAATGAGGTTAGTCATGCATGTTGTAGCTGAAGTAAGGATAGTCACACAAGTTGTAGGTGAAGTGAGGTTAGTCATACATGTTGTAGGTGAAGTGAGGTTAGTCATACATGTTGTAGGTGAAATGAGGTTAGTCATGCATGTTGTATCTGAAGTAAGGTTATTCATACAAGTTGTAGGTGAAGTGAGGTTAGTCATACATGTTGTAGGCGAAGTGAGGTTAGTCATACATGTTGTAGGTGAACTGAGGTTAGTCATACATGTTGTAGGTGAAATGTGGTTAGTCATACATGTTGTAGGTGAAATGAAGTTAGTCACTTATGTTGTAGGTAAAATGAGGTTAGTCATATTTGTTGTAGATTAAGTGAGGGTTAGTCATATCAGTTGTAGGTGAAATGAGGTTAGTCATAAATATTGTAGGTGAAATGAGGTTAGTCATTCATATCTGTTGTAGGTAAAGTGAAGTTATTAATGCATGTTGTAGGTGAAGTGAGGTTAGTCATACATATTGTAGGTGAAGTCGGTGAAGTGAGGTTAGTCATACATGTTGTAGGTGAAGTGAGGTTAGTCATACATGTTGTAGGTGAAATGAGGTTAGTCATGCATGTTGTATCTGAAGTAAGGTTATTCATACAAGTTGTAGGTGAAGTGAGGTTAGTCATACATGTTGTAGGCGAAGTGAGGTTAGTCATACATGTTGTAGGTGAACTGAGGTTAGTCATACATGTTGTAGGTGAAATGTGGTTAGTCATACATGTTGTAGGTGAAATGAAGTTAGTCACTTATGTTGTAGGTAAAATGAGGTTAGTCATATTTGTTGTAGATTAAGTGAGGGTTAGTCATATCAGTTGTAGGTGAAATGAGGTTAGTCATAAATATTGTAGGTGAAATGAGGTTAGTCATTCATATCTGTTGTAGGTAAAGTGAAGTTATTAATGCATGTTGTAGGTGAAGTGAGGTTAGTCATACATATTGTAGGTGAAGTCGGTGAAGTGAGGTTAGTCGTATGTGTTGTAGGCGAAGTTGAGTTAGTCCTACTTGTTGTAGGTGAACTGAGGTTAGTCATACATATTGTAGATGAAATAAGGCTAGTCATATATGTTGTAGGTGAAGTGAGGTTAGTTAGAAATATTGCAGGTGAAGGGATGTTAGTCATACATCTTGTAAGTTAAGTGATAATAGTCATACATGTTGCGGGTAAAGTGACGCTGCAGGTGAAATGATATTAGTCAAACGTGTTGCAGGTGAAGTGAGGTTAGTCATACATGTTGCAGGTTAAGTGATATTAGTCATACATGTAGCGGGTGAAGTGATGTTGAAGATGAAATTATATTAATCAAACATGCTGTAGGTGAAGTGAGGTTAGTCATACATGTTGTAGGTGAGGTGAGGTTAGTAATTCATATTTTAGGTAAAGTGATGATATTCATACATGTTGTATTTTAACTGATATTAGTCAAACATGTTGTAGGCGAAGTAATATTATTCATACATGTTGTAGGTAAAGTTATATTAGTCATACATATTTCAGGTGAAGTAATATTAGTCATGCATAATATAGGTTAAATGGTATTAGTCCGACGTGTTTGTAGGTGAAGTGATGTTAGTCATACATGTTTGTAGGTTAAGTAACATTAGTCATATGTTACATGTAAGTGATATTAGTTAGATATGTTACAGGTGAAGTGATATTTGTCATATTCATTTTAGGCAAAGTTTGGTTAGTCATATTGTAAGTGAAGTGACGTTATAGAACATTGTGTAGATGAAGCGATGTTAGTCATACATGTTTTAGGTAATGAGCGGTCAATACAACATGTTGTAGGTAAGGTGACATTAGTAATACATATTGTAGATGAAGTGAGGTTTATGATTCATGTTGTATATGAGATGATGTTAGTCATACATGTAGCAGATAAAGTGAGGTTAGTGGATCATGTTGTTTATGAAGTGGTGATAGTCATACATGTTGTAGATAAAGTGAGATTAATGGTACTGATGTTGGTCATACATGTTTGTATGTTAAGTGCGGTTAATCATACATCTTTGTTGGCTAAGTAATGTTAGTCATACACTTTGTAGGTTAAGTGAGATTAGTCATACACGTGTGTAGGTTAAATGGGGTTAGTCATACATGTTTGCAGGTTACGTGAGGTTAGTAATACATGTTGGTAGGCTAAATGAGGTTAGTAATACATGTTTGTAGGTTAAGTAATGTTATTCATACATGTTTATAGGTGAAGAAATGTTACTAATACATGTTTGTGTGTTAAATAAGATTAGTCATACACGTTTATAGGTTTACTGGGGTTAGTAAAACATGATTGTAGGTTAAGTGAGTTTAAGCATACGTGTTTGTAGGTGAAGTAATGTTAGACAATTATGTTTGTAAGTTAGGTGAGGTTTAATCATACTGTTTGAAGATTAAATGAATTAAGCTATACATATTTGTATGGTAAGCGTCGTTAGTCATACGTGTGTGTGTGTGTTATGATTAAAATTCATAACGATTAAATAGTTATTATAGTTAACTCGACAGGGCTCCTTTTCTGATAATTTTATACGGAATTATTCACTAATAAAGGAAGTGACGTCATACCGATATGATGTAGAAGCAGACGCGAATTTTTGAAACAGAAGTGGGTGATCGTCTGCTAGAGAAGATGCGGCGTGTGTTTTAATGTGAGCGGACGTATGTGTATTGAGCTCCTGCAGTCTACTGTCTTCTGTGTTTTTCCTGCATCATTCCATCACTAAAGCATCAAGATGCTTTGTTGAGGTGTTCCTAGCTTATTCTAATCAGGAACTATATATATACATATTTACGAAGATGTCAAGTGTACGATTAGAATAAAGACTGTATGAATTACAGGACAGCGTTTGATAGTGAACGGACTGGGGGACTGACGATTACAGCATTTGCCATTGAGCCCATATTCTTTGTCATGGAGCTTTGTTTCCAATAAAATAAACTGTGTATCGTAAATTGTGAAGGAGGTGTTGTCAGCTCACTGAAGTTATGCTGATACGTGTTATTTGACTACCCCTAGTGTGTACTTTGGTCACGGAGACCTTCTCCAAACTTTAGATATATTACGGCACGCATCAGTAGGTAAAGTAATTTTAGAGTGACATTTTGTAGGTTAAATGTCGTTAGTCATGCATGTTTGTAAGTTAAGTAATGTTTGTCGTAGAGGTTTATATGTAAAGTAATGTTATTGTTACATGTTTGTATTTTAAGTGAGGTTAGACATACATGTTTGTAGGTTAAGTAAATTTAGTCTTACATGTTTGTAAGTTAAGTGTCGTAAGTCATACATGCTTGTCTCTCCACATGAAAGCCTACCTTGCCGTTGGCTGGAGAGCTTGAGCGTCCCAATGATCCCGGGAGCTATGCCGGCGGGAGTTTTACTCCTGGCAGGGTCACCCAAGCCGGACAGGTCATTGGTGAGGGGTCAGACTAAATGGGCTGAGGAGTAGGTGGAACCCTATAGGTGTTAATGCAGAACCCACCGGCGAGTGGTACAAGCTCTGGTCTGCACCAATCCACCCCCAGTTCATGGGTTAAACGTTTCTTGCCTCATTCTTCACTGTTTGTCCTCTATCCTTTATAGCCAGGGAGTAAACCCTGCACAAAATCAGTGCATGAGGAGCACGATAGTCTTGATTGACAATCCACCTAAGAGAAGGACAACTTCACACAAACCCGGGTAGAGAAGACTCGTTAGTCCAAAAAGAAAGCTTTCACAGGAGAGATAACTCTGATGACAAACAACTGCTACCTTGCAGGAAGGTCACGGAAAACCAGAGGCTAGGGAAGAAGCCCCGAACAAGTGCATGCTGAAGACGGATGCACTGGCCCGCATGGCGCACAACATAGTGCAATGCAAACCGCCTTGAGATGACAGACACAAATATGACTCAACGAGATGGTGCTCGACCCAAAGAGACCCGCCAGATGGGAAGAGTGCCGGATCACTTGCCTCGACGGGGTCCACCCAAAGCTACTGGTGGTCACCTATCTCCGCATCGTGCAGCCAGGGCGCGGAATATTAGGTAAAATGCGACTGACTGTCGTGAAACGAAGTGTAACCCACTACTTTGTTAATCACTATGTCGAGATACAGATTTGCTTCAACCAATCAACTTGCACCGTTCACCAGTCTCTGAGACAGAATAAATTATACTGTACACGCAGTTCACGCAAGATGGCGGCTAAAAACTGAATAAAATTAGGCTGTATGAGCAAAAGACGAAACCGGAGGAAACCAATCAACTTGCTCCGCCAGGAACCAACCGAAAGCTTTCCTTACGTATTTACCTGCCTATATATTCGGGCGAAATTTTATGCTAAACACGCAACACCAAAAACGAAGCCAAACTGACCGACTGAAGGGGAAGAACCTGTCACTTTGATTTAGTGCTTACCTGAGGGCATCGACCTGCAACCTACTTCACTAAGTCGCATCAAAACGTGGCCAGTTTAAAATCTTAGGAGGGTAAATATATTTGCGATAACCTTTAGAAAAATAGGCCTTCAGCAGGTATATAATGTTGGTATTTGTTGTGTGTCATTATACTACCTACACCTGTATATATTTAATATATTTTGGGTTCACTATGAATGTATATGATTGATATAGACAAAGACTAATAGGGCTCATACCTCAATCTATTGTCTCCTATAACTCAATCTATTGTCTCACACGACTTCAATCTATTATCTCAGACCAACTGCAATATAACCAAAACAGTCCTTGTCAGGACTCAATCTATTGTCGCATCTAACTCCAATCTATTGTCTCCTATAACTCCCACCTGATATATCACCAAACAGTCCTCGTCTCATATACTCCTATCATAAGAACATAACAATATTATTAGGATATATGTTACCAGCTAGTATAGCACTTGTCAGAGAGGGCGTGGTATATTATAGGGGGAAGGACATTGTTGTATCACACCTAGGTGTACATATTATTGGATTTATTCATGTATTGATTTATATTATGGGATGTATTCATGTATTAAATGTATTCATGTATTGAATCTATATTATTGAATGTATCCATGTATTAGTTTATCAGAAAGAATGTTTTGCAAGTAGACACCTGTCTTGTCTCGCTATTGCTAAATCATACTGAGCCATGTTGTCATTCATCCCACATGCAGACACTGAGACACGCTCATATCATATACAATAGAAATAGGTGGGCTTGAGGACAGAAATTAGCCCCTATTTTTGCTTTGTTACAGGTTTATTTGTGTCCTAAAAAAACCTGAGGTCGTATGTTCGAGTCAATCCCGCTGCCTGGAACTTCGCAGGAGCATAGAGATTGTACAGAAGCTACATCTTTAGTCCCCCTCAGTCTTGGGTGGGCTAAAGTAACGAGCCTCAGCAGGAGTTGTGTGAACAAAACTACGGAGAACAGAACTGTTTTAAGAGATGAGTACACATTCGTACCATTTCTGTCAGCATTGTGAGCATAGAAACTGTCAGTGATGAGAAAGTGACTTAGCACAGCAAGAGACAAAAATAACAGCATAGCTGATAAATGTTATATCCTTAATTAACAGCACAGCTGATATAATTTTTGTTCCTATAAGTGGAAAACTTGTTGTCTATATAAATATAAATATTTGTAAAATATATGTAAACTTACAAATTCATTACGTTCCATTTTTTTCAACATTCACCCTTCAGCACAAGAGTAGATAGTGTATATACTAAATAAAATATAAGGAAATTGTATTTTGAACGACTTGTCAATTTTATCATTGTTAAGTAAAAATCTGTTTCCTTGTTTTGTTTAATATCACAGTTAGTTACACAGCGGAGGTGGCACTTTATGTCGGTCTCCTCTCTACTATTGTTTCGAGATCAGATCATTCACAGCCGTAACTAATTTGTGATACCAGTAGTCCTCTCAGACACTGGGACTTCACCATTTTCTGCAGAAATTCTATTTTCTGTAATTTTCAGTACTATACTGATCCTACAGCCAAATAAAACCTCTCGCCACACTGGGGGCTCGTTCCTGGGATATTTCTGTATATCTTGAGCCATACTTAGTCTATTCATCTATCTACACTCTATCTTGTGCCACCCATAGATAACATAAGAAATATATTTTTGAAAAAAAAAAAAAAAAAAAAAAAATTCTATAATAGGATTTTTTTATATTTTCTTAGGAGGAGTACCATTTAGTACTCAGTAAATAGTTGATGCTCACAAAGTTGCACGGAACTTTTTTGTTCATTTAAATTAATTAAGTTTAATTACAATAATTTGGTTATAGTAGATATACATACCCTATCTAAGTAACGCCATGGCTGATCTAGTGAAGTTCAGGACTGCAATCATGCAGATGGGTAAGGAATTAAATATGACAGGTGATGCTCTCACTCAGTATGTCACAACAGAAGTGGACAAACACATGGATAGGGAAGAAAGAAAGTTGCAATTAGAGACTGAAGCAAGGAAATTAGAGGCTGATAGAGAAGCAAAGAAATTAGAGGCTGAAGAAAGGCGGTTGCAAGCGGAAGCTGAGAGAGAAGCCAAAAGACTGGAAGCTGAGAGAGAAGCCAAAAGACTGGAAGCTGAGAGAGAAGACAAAAGACTGGAAGCTCAGAGAGAAGACAAAAGACTGGAAGCTGAAAGAGAAACTAAAAGGTTAGAAGCTGAGGAAAGGAAATTACAAGCAGAGAGAGACCATCAGTTGAGATTAAAAGAGCTTGAAATTCAGGCAAATACTGGCAATAATGGTGGTAGCTCACCTCACTCTGAGAGTAGCTCCAGCCAGAGCACCTCAAGTGGGGCCATGAATTTTCATCTTGACCCATTTGTTGAGAAAGAAGACGCCATCGAGTCGTACCTGGATAGATACGAAAGACTAGCCACTACCTATGGCTTAGTGAAAGAAAAATGGAGTCTTAAACTATCTCAGGGATTGAGAGGTGTGGCCTACGATGTGTATTTGAAGCTCTCAAGAGATGACCAGGAAGATTATGAAATCCTGAAGCAGGCACTGCTTGTGAGATATGAAAAGAACTCAGAATCATATAGAAAGAAATTCCGAACAGCTAAACTTCTTCCAGGAGAAAACTATCACCAATTCTCTGCTAGACTGGAAACCTATTTGGAAAAATGGAGTAGTTTAGGAAAGTGTCAGGATCTGAAAGAAATGATAATGATGGAGCAAGTGAAAGAGTCCATGCCTCAAGAAATGAGGAAGTTTATCATGGAACAAGGAGCAGAGAGATTGGAAGATATTGTAACTGTTGCTGAGAGATATCAAGCAGCTCAGGCAGAATTATTAGGAAATAAGAAGAAGCAGGGTGAAAACTTCAAATCATCACAAAACTATACCAAATATGAACAAAAGGACCATACCACAAGGAACAAACAAAGATTTGACCAAAAGGACAAAAACCCTCTAAGATCGGATAAGACACCTTACCGGAAGGAAGGAAAGTGGTGTAAAACTTGTCTAATGAGTAACCACAATACTGCGGACTGCAGAAGGAAGAATCCTCCTCATCATGCTGCATGTCTTACAACAGGGAATCAGGGAAGGAAGGAAATGGCAGTAAGTCAGAAAGACTTCCATCATCCCCCTGTCTGTGAGGAAGTGACCGTGAATGGCACTCAAGTACTGTGTTTATATGACACAGGATTGGACTTTGATTCAGTTGTGTGCTCTTCTCTAGTGAGTCCTGACCAGATAACCACAGAAACAGTGGAAATCAGAGGACCGATCAAGGGAGCAAGAACCATGACACTACCCATAGCTCGAATCAACATAAGATCTCGCTATGTGGAAGGAGAAATCAAAGCAGCAGTGATGGACGACCCTATTTACCCTTTGATTTTGGGGTGTAGGTATGTTTTCCTTGGAGAACCTATAAAACCCGTAGTTATGGCAACAGTCCAGACCAGGGAAAGCTCCAGGAAAATGGAGGAGAATCCTATCAATACTCATCCAGAAGAGATGAAAAAGGCTCAAGCAGCAGACAGCACGTTGAAGCCTTGTTTTGGCAAATTGCCTAAAGCACATAACCCTCCAGAGAAAGGAGACTTGTATATGAAGAATGGCCTACTATACAGAAAAGCTGGAACAGGACCTAAAGGGCATGGACAGCTTGTAGTGCCAAAATCTTACAGGGAGAAGGTTATGACGCTAGGACATGCTATACCCTTCAGTGGACATATGGGAATAGGGGCCACTGGACAAAGGATAGCCTGTCACTACTTCTGGCCAGGAATTACAGAGGACATAAAAAGATATGTAAGATCCTGTCCAGAATGCCAAAGAGTAGCTCCTAAGCATAGGACTGCACCAGCAACACTGGGAGAAATGCCTATTATGGGAACCCCTTTTGAACGTGTTGCAGTAGATATTGTTGGACCCCTCACTAGGACCAAGAAGAGAAATGCTTACATCTTAACCTTGGTTGATACTTGCTCTATGTGGGGAGAAGCAGTGGCCATGTCAGCTATAGATTCAAAGCACGTGGCAGAGGCCCTGTTGACAATATTTACCCGATTAGGTTTTCCCGCATCAGATATTGACTGACAATGGGTCTCAGTTTAAGGGAAAGCTAACACAAGAAGTATTCAGGATATTTCAAGCCAGGCACTATCATTGTAGTCCCTACCATGCCCAAGGGAACGGTCAAGTAGAGCGGTTCAATGGTACGCTAATTTCAATCCTTAGAAAGCTGGCGAGTGAAAAACCTGATACTTGGGATACATACTTACCCGCTGCACTATTTGCATATAGGGAAGTACCCCACAATTCAACTGGATTGGCTCCAGCTACCTTGTTGTTTGGAAGACCAATAAAAGGTCCACTGGAAGCATTGCTGCGGACATGGACTGATGAAAAGGCAGAGGAAACAGTGACTTCCTCATACCAGTACGTCAACGAGTTGACATCTCGATTGAAAGCCGGTTGGAAACTGGCCAATGATAACTTAAGACAGGCCAGGAGGAAGCATGCTGCGTACTACAACAAAAAAGCAAAGGATAGGGAACTGGAGGTGGGTGAAAAGGTGTTATTACTGTTGCCAAGCAGCAATAATAAATTGCAGATTGGATGGCAGGGACCCTATGTCATACTGGAGAAACTTTCCAGGACCAATTATAAGATTGACAAGAAAGGGAAGGAGAAGGTATATCATGTCAATCTTCTTAAAAAATACTATGACAAGGAATCATCAGAAGTTGCACATATTATGACCCTAGCCATTGGAACAGAAATGCACGGTGAACCACTTCACTCTATGGAGTATCCACTCACAACTACAGAGGATTATGTTCAAGTAAATATTAGTGAACAGTTAACTCCAGAGCAGAAGAAGAGGGTTCAGAGAGTGTTGGAAACCCATGCTGATGTGCTCACATATAAGCCAGGTCGTACGAATCTGTTAGAGTACGACATGAAGGTTACCGACCCTACCCCAGTATGCATGAGAACATACCCTATACCCTATGCGAAAGCCCAAGCACTAAGGGAGGAAGTTGATTATCTGTTGAAGGAGAAAATTATCTCGAAGTCAGACTCTCCCTATAGCTCAAGTGTGGTGCTATTGAGAAAACCGAGTGGTGAACACAGGTTATGTATTGACTACCGGAAGCTTAATGCGATCACAGAATCTCAGGTGGACCCATTAGCTGACACCAACCAGCTATTCTCTACACTGAGTAAGGCTAGGTATTTATCGAAGGTAGATCTAAGCAAGGGATACTACCAAATACCAGTGAAACCAGAAGTTAGGAAAATGCTGGCATTTAGTACATCAGACGGACACTACGAGTTTAATGTACTACCCTTTGGGCTGAAAAATGCTCCCAGTATCTTTTCAAGAATGATGAGGAAATTATTGGAACCTCTACAAAATCCCCATATCACTAACTTTATGGATGACATTCTTGTTGCTACAAACACATTTATAGAGCATATAGTAGCGCTCTCCATGTTGTTCGACAGACTGAGAGAAACTGGATTGACTGCACGTCCAACCAAGTGCTATATCGGTTGTAAGGAGTTGGAATTCCTAGGTCACACTATTTCTACAGGTCATATGTCTCCTGACCCAAAGAATATAGAGAAGCTAAAGAAGGCACCCAGACCTCAAACGAAGAAAGATGTGAGATCATTCGTGTCTTTATGTGGGTTCTATCAGAAGTACATACCCCACTTTAACTCTCTGTGTGCACCATTAACTAACTTAACTAAGAAAGGACAGCCTGACAAAATCCAATGGAATGCAGATTGTGAAAAAGCTTACACAGAGCTAAAAGAAAAACTCACCAGCAAACCCATCCTTACACTACCCGATATCACACTGGAATTTGTATTAAGGACGGACGCTAGCAGTATAGGGATTGGTGCAACTCTCTTGCAGAAATCAAAAGCCCAGAAGGAGGAACTTTTACCAGTCGCCTACGCCAGTAGGAAGCTGAATGCAGCTGCGTTGAACTACTCGACCATAGAGAAGGAATGTTTAGCTCTAATTTGGTCCATCAACAAATTTTCACCTTATCTGTATGGGACACACTTCATTGTCCAAAGCGATCATCAACCTTTAACATTCTTGGCTGCATCTAAAAAGCTAAATTCGAGATTATTAAGGTGGAGTCTGCTTCTGGCGCCTTATTCCTTTACCGTGAATTACATTCCGGGAAGAGACAATGTAGGAGCTGATTTTTTAAGTCGACACCCTAGTACTCTGGAAGGACAGACGCAAAAGGATTAACCACAGCAGGGGTTTACACGTCAGCTACGACAAGTCACAGCTAGGAAAGGAGGGGGCTATGTCGTGAAACGAAGTGTAACCCACTACTTTGTTAATCACTATGTCGAGATACAGATTTGCTTCAACCAATCAACTTGCACCGTTCACCAGTCTCTGAGACAGAATAAATTATACTGTTCACGCAGTTCACGTTAGATGGCGGCTAAAAACTGAATAAAATTAGGCTGTATGAGCAAAAGACGAAACCGGAGGAAACCAATCAACTTGCTCCGCCAGGAACCAACCGAAAGCTTTCCTTACGTATTTACCTGCCTATATATTCGGGCGAAATTTTATGCTAAACACGCAACACCAAAAACGAAGCCAGACTGACCGACTGAAGGGGAAGAACCTGTCACTTTGATTTAGTGCTTACCTGAGGGCATCGACCTGCAACCTACTTCACTAAGTCACATCAAAACCTGGCCAGTTTAAAATCTTAGGAGGGTAAATATATTTGCGATAACCTTTAGAAAAATAGGCCTTCAGCAGGTATATAATGTTGGTATTTGTTGTGTGTCATTATACTACCTACACCTGTATATATTTAATATATTTTGGGTTCACTATGAATGTATATGATTGATATAGACAAAGACTAATAGGGCTCATACCTCAATCTATTGTCTCCTATAACTCAATCTATTGTCTCACACGACTTCAATCTATTATCTCAGACCAACTGCAAATATAACCAAAACAGTCCTTGTCAGGACTCAATCTATTGTCGCATCTAACTCCAATCTATTGTCTCCTATAACTCCCACCTGATATATCACCAAACAGTCCTCGTCTCATATACTCCTATCATAAGAACATAACAATATTATTAGGATATATGTTACCAGCTACTATAGCACTTGTCAGAGAGGGCGTGGTATATTATAGGGGGAAGGACATTGTTGTATCACACCTAGGTGTACATATTATTGGATTTATTCATGTATTGATTTATATTATGGGATGTATTCATGTATTAAATGTATTCATGTATTGAATCTATATTATTGAATGTATCCATGTATTAGTTTATCAGAAAGAATGTTTTGCAAGTAGACACCTGTCTTGTCTCGCTATTGCTAAATCATACTGAGCCATGTTGTCATTCATCCCACATGCAGACACTGAGACACGCTCATATCATATACAATAGAAATAGGTGGGCTTGAGGACAGAAATTAGCCCCTATTTTTGCTTTGTTACAGGTTTATTTGTGTCCTAAAAACCTGAGGTCGTATGTTCGAGTCAATCCCGCTGCCTGGAACTTCGCAGGAGCATAGAGATTGTACAGAAGCTACATCTTTAGTCCCCCTCAGTCTTGGGTGGGCTAAAGTAACGAGCCTCAGCAGGAGTTGTGTGAACACAACTACGGAGAACAGAACTGTTTTAAGAGATGAGTACACATTCGTACCATTTCTGTCAGCATTGTGAGCATAGAAATTGTCAGTGACGAGAAAGTGACTTAGCACAGCAAGAGACAAAAATAACAGCATAGCTGATAAATGTTATATCCTTAATTAACAGCACAGCTGATATAATTTTTGTTCCTATAAGTGGAAAACTTGTTGTCTATATAAATATAAATATTTGTAAAATATATGTAAACTTACAAATTCATTACGTTCCATTTTTTTCAACATTCACCCTTCAGCACAAGAGTAGATAGTGTATATACTAAATAAAATATAAGGAAATTGTATTTTGAACGACTTGTCAATTTTATCATTGTTAAGTAAAAATCTGTTTCCTTGTTTTGTTTAATATCACAGTTAGTTACACAGCGGAGGTGGCACTTTATGTCGGTCTCCTCTCTACTATTGTTTCGAGATCAGATCATTCACAGCCGTAACTAATTTGTGATACCAGTAGTCCTCTCAGACACTGGGACTTCACCAGTTTCTGCAGAAATTCTATTTTCTGTAATTTTCAGTACTGTACTGATCCTACAGCCAAATAAAACCTCTCGCCACACTGACCAAAACACCCAGGAAAGAACACTAAATATACTCCAATGGAATACAGAAGGTGTCCTAAAGAAGAAACTACCGCTCGCAAAAAAACTACACGATGAGCAAATTGACATAGCCTGCATTCAGGAAACACACCTAAACACAAACCACAGATTGTCTGTAAGAGGATATGAAACCTTAAGGCTTGATAGATAGGGACACAAGGGAGGATTACTCATGTTAATTAGAGACTCCTTGCCTAGCAGAGAACTTTCTGTTGCTACAAACGATCAGGCGGAAATTATAGGAGCTGATATCACGATAGATGACCAGACCGTTAGAGTGTACAACCTATATGCCCCCCCCCCCCACCCCCTAGATAGAGATCTTTCATTAGCCACAATGGAGATCAGGCGCCAATACACCGAGGCCAATACCCGTGGCATTGAGGTAGAGGACTGGGAGATTGACTCAAATGTGCAACTCATTAACAGAGCAAATGATACACCCAGCTTCTACTCAAGAAGAAGGCAACCAACCTCAACACCCGACCTTGCCTTCTCAACGGGAAATATCAATCATAAGATCGAACTCATTGTGCTCAACCAATTGGCAGGCAGTGCCCACAAACCGATCAAAGTAATGAATAATATGGAACATATACTCCACTTCTACAAACCATTACCCCGCTGGAACGACAAAAATGCCAACTGAAACAAGTTCTCAGCACTGACAGATGAATACTGTGGCTTGATAAACACCCAAGACAAAAGAATTGGAGAAATAGCTGACGGATTTAATAAAGCAGTTCTGAAAGCTGCTCTAGAATCAATACCACGAGAGGCAAGAAAAGATTATAAGCCGTAATGGACAGAAGAACTCAAAGAACTGGAAGAACAGGTAAAAGAGGTCAGACATGTAGCAGAAAAGGACAAAACTGAGGCAATTATCGCCTACAAAGCTATCTCTGCAAAATACAGGAAAACGTTAAACTGTTCAGCCAAAAATAACTGGATCAAAACAACAGAAAGTCTTAACCTCAACAAAGATGGAAGAAAATTATGGAGGCTCGCCAAAGCCTTAAATGATGAGGAATGCAAAAATAAGGAAATAGCCTTACAACAAAATGAGAAAATACTCACAAAGAAAGAAGCAGCAACTGACTTTGCTCATAAATTCTCACAAGAGAGCCAGATAAATGTTCCACCTGACAGAAAACAGGAAATTATCAAAGAGCAATAACATTACCAAAAATTACCAACTGTTCCAGAAGAGCACATGACATCAAACCTCACCACGAGAGAGCTAGAGGCAGCCATTGTATCCCTTAAGCAAAGAAAGTCACCTGGAAAAGACGGGGCAATAAATGACATGCTTAAATGGCTAAGGCCTAATGCCAAGAAAGCCCTCCTCAAGATTTTAAACTATAGCTGGAAGCGTGGAATTTTACCACAGGCCTGGAAAGAAGCAGTACTAGTTCCATTTCTTAAAAAGGACAAAGACCGAATGTACCCCAACAGCCACAGACCCATCAGTCTTCTAAGCTACACGGGAAAGCTTATGGAGAGAATGATCAATACCAGATTAAGTTGGCACCTCGAAGACAAACTAATTCTAAATTAATATGAAACAAATATAAAGGTATGTTATCAGGCACTCGCAGGAAATAAAGAAGTAGAACACCAGACAACAGAAAAACAACAGACATGAGTGGCTTACCCAGGATTTGAACACTGGACCTTCCGTGCGACAACCCCGCCTAGCCATGCAAGCAAATCACACTATCCGCCCTGCCATCTACGCATCATCAAAAAATGATGTTTCAATGGCAGGTCAACAGTGCGAACCACAATACATGACACCAGAAGTCCACCATGGGCAGTTCAGCCTATTAATGACGCAATCACTTCTGTTGTATTTCTATCAAGCAGTATAGGCCGAATCCAACAAGACAAGGACCTTAATACTGTGTCCAGTAAATGATAGTAGACTAGAACAGTGAGAACAGGATAGTGGGTAGGTTTGGTATTGTATAAACAATTATTACACATAAGGGAGGGAAACCCGAGGCCTGTAAACAGTAAATTAATATGAAACAAATATAAAGGTATGTTATCAGGCACTCGCAGGAAATAAAGAAGTAGAACACCAGACAACAGAAAAACAACAGACATGAGTGGCTTACCCAGGATTTGAACACTGGACCTTCCGTGCGACAACCCCGCCTAGCCATGCAAGCGAATCACACTATCCGCCCTGCCATCAAACTAATTCTAGTGCACCAACAGGCAAGCTTCAGGCAAAATAGGTCTACAGAGGACCAAGTCACCTACATTGCACAGGAAATCGAAGATGCTTTCCAAGAAGGAAAGCACACATTAGCAATCTGTGTAGACATGTAGAAAGCATTTGATAAAGTTTGGAAAGATGGGCTAAGACTTAAAATGCTTAAATATGGAGTCTGTGGAAGAATGTATAACTGGATCAGTCACTATCTAACAAACAGAACAGCTAGAGTGCAGGTGCACGGACAGTTAAGCAAAAAGACTACAATGGAACATGGAGTCCCACGGGGTGGGGTCCTTTCCCCAACACTCTTCCTAATACATATAAATGATATAACAGAAAACATCCACAAGAATGTCCACAACTCCCTCTATGCTGATGACCTGGCCATGTGGACTTCAGAAGAATACATCACCACAACAAGAGTGCGCATGCAGAATTCACTGCAAGCCCTTGAAAGTTGGTGCAGAAAGTGGTTGCTTAAAATCAATGAACAAAAAACAACACACACTATTTTTACCTTGTCAAATAAACCACAGCAAGCAAAGCTACAACTTAATGGGCAGGCATTACGAGAAGATGAAACACCGACATACTTAGGAATCACGCTAGACCGCCGAATGACGTGAAAATCACAGATAAACAAAATACAGCTAAGGGCAAAACTTCGCATGGCCATTATGAAAAAGTTAGCTGGTACCACATGGGGTGCTGATGAGAATATCCTCAAAAAGCTGTATACAGGCAGAGTCAGACCTGCTATGGAATACGGCATCACAGCTTGATCGACGGAAGCAAAGTCAAATTTTGACAGAGTAAACCGACTCCAAAACCGAGCAGCACGTATCATAACACGGGCCCTAAAGTCCGCAAAAATCAACCATATGGAAAACATTACAGGACTGCAGTCAATGGAGGACAGACGTGACAGCAGAGTCCTACAACAAATCGAAAAAATTAAGAGACTCGAAGGACACCCAATGTTCCAAAGAATGAATAGGCTAGGAAGAGGCAGGATCAAGCGAACTAACTTTGTGGCCCAGCAAAAGAAAAAAATTAGCAAAAATATCATGCTAGCAAGCTCAGTTGCAAAGAAAATACCAAGAAGCACAACTATCCCACTGTGGAAAACAAGATGCTTTCCTGAGTTAAAATCTGATAATCCAGGCATTGAAAGTAAGGGAACACAGACAAAAACACAAAGAAAGTAAATAGCAACCAAGTATATTGATCAAAAATTCCCAGCAAAGCTTTGGACACATGCATATACTGATGGTTCAGCAAAAATGCAGTTGACAATGGGGGTGTCGGCATCCTCATAAAATTAAAGAATAGAATCCACTCTATGGCAATTGCCTCTGGCAAATACTGCAATAACTTCAGTGCTGAAGCAGATGCCCTGAAACAGGCAGCGGAATCTCTTATTGAATGGAAAGCACAGGCAGAAAAACAGATAGTAATCTTTACAGATGCCCTCTCAGTAATATCAGCGCTGAGGAGCCGCCAAGCTAAAGGATTGAAAGATCTGATAATCTCCCTTGAAAGACTGGCCATATGCTTCAACAAGTGCACTATCCAGTGGATACCAGCCCATTGCAACATACCAGGAAATGAGGAGGCAGACAAACTTGCTAAGGAAGGAGGTGCCTTACAACAAAATGATATAGAGACAACATACGCAATCGCAAAGACTACTATAAAGGCTACATTCAAGTCCAAATGGGAAAGAGAGCACCCGGGCCATTTGAAAAATGATGCATATCATCAACTATCCAGGAAAGAACAGGTCATCATTTTTCGGCTACGCACTGGACACAACAGATTGAGATACCATCTATACCACAAATACAAAATTGGTGCAACAGATCTCTGCACCTGCGGTACCAGCCCGATGACAGTCGAACACCTGCTGTAGTACTGCCCAACCTACAGTAATGAACGGAGTAGCATAAGGCCACAACCAACTTCTGTCAACGAAAAACTGTTTGGAGATGTCGGGAACTTTGAGTTGACTACTGCCATTATTAGAGTCATTAATTTGGAAGTCTGAAGGCGAACGAGGAAGAAGAAGAAGATACATACTTGTAGGTTATGTGAGGTTAGTCATACATGTTTCTAGGTAAGTGAGGTTAGTGGTACATGTTCTTTGTGAAGTGATGTTAGTCATACATGTGTGATGGGGCCGTAAAGACGCCCCCTTCATGTTCAAGGCATATTTATCGCCCATATATTTTCGATGTACACGCAGGACGCTGGGATGTGAAGAGTCTGCCTCAGTAGAAGATTTATTACTACGCCATAATAAAGCTTAAAAATAAGTTATATTTGATAGTTGTGTGTTATATTAAATAGCTGTAGGTTTTATTTGTGTTTTCGCTATTTCTAGAGCGATAATCGCGTGTATTTGCGTGGCGCAATTAATGCGCGCAGCGCACTAAAGTTGAGTGATTAGCCTAGAGCCTATATAAAGAGATAGTGGGCGGCGAACGGGCCTATTTTGCAAAAGCCGCACAGAGAGAACAAACGAAGTTAGACACCAGAGCCAAGCTGTAAATGCCTTGAGCACGTGAGTTTGATTTAGAAGCAGATTAGCTTATTTCCTAGTGAAATTACCATTATTTCCCTGTAGCTTTAAAATTATATTGAGCGTGTCTGTTTTAATGTTTAAGGAAATAAATAGATTGATGTGTTTCCAGGACCTTATAATTTAGTCTTGAAATGATAACTGAGTGGAAATAATGTGAGGATATATTTCACTAGTGTTAAGCCCAAATCACATATGTGAGGGTTTAGAGCGATTATTTCATTCATGAGAAAGGCAAATATAGTATGAAACTATTTCATACATGGAACTGGACAGAGAAGCGATCTATTACTGATAATATTAACTGTTATCAAGATGGCGGCCACGTGTTGGTGACTGTGAATAAAGAAGACGCCAGATTTATATTGTGTGAATTGACACGTGGGTGAAAGTAGGTCAATGTAATTTTCCCCAGTAATAGAAGAGAGAGTTTTCGTGTTAAATTTCCTTTAGTTGAAGTATTTAGTTCCAGTTTTTTTAAAGTTAAGAATAATTATATTTTATTCTTTGATGCTATGGTAATTGAGTGTATTTCACGATAGCCTACTTATCATAATTCTTCTGTATATCTTTGGTGGGTTACTTTGAAGTGAGAATAGTCATTTAGATTTCTGGTGAGATTAGAGCCACTCCTATGTGCGTAAAGCACATTTGAGACATAAACGTTCCTGTTTGCTCCTTGCGGAGTAGGGCGACACCAGTGCGGCTGAATCCAACAGAAGCCTGCATGAAGCATTTATATGCTATAGCAGTGGTTTGTTTCTGAAACAATGGTTTTATATGATGAGTTCTCAATCTCATCAGTCGGCATATACGACATGCTTCAGAGTGCAGGGATGAATATTGAGATGGATCAGTTGCGAGGTGGTGGTTTATTCTCATTATTGAGAGTATTTGTTGTACATGTAGTTGAAGAATACTATGTTATGTCCAGTGGATTATTATTTAGTTATTGTTGTGTGAAGGATGGTTTGTGAGAGCAGGTGGGCTCACTTGGAGATACATATTTCTCTTCTCCGCTCCTGAGGGAGCATTGGGCCACCAGTGTGGTTTGCCTCCGCATGAAGTATTCATATGCTCGGGCAGTAGTGGTTTTAGTAGCAATCTATGTTACACGGTGAGATTGCCAGCCTCATGCACAACACCATACTAGTCTCGCTAGACGACATGCATGTGTGTGTGCATGATAGTTGAATATTCAGTTTTACGCAGTGAGGAAGGACAGTTTGACAGGTGAGAGCATGGTGTTTCTGATTATTTAACCATTATTTTAATTAGTCGTTGCTTTGTTTGCATCTTCAGATTAGCAATCGAGCACAGGCTGGGTGTTTGTTTGGTGTTTCGTTTGTTGGTTTATTTGTTTAATGTTTGTTTCAGTGTGCTCCTGGTCACTGATAGGGTTGTAGACATAAATACAGCCCTGCCTTAAGAATCAGAGTTTTATTGTTGAATCGGGTCGGTTGCGAGTGTGCAAGAGAGTGAACAAATATTACAACATCATCATCATCATCATCTCGCCCACCCTATCACACATGTTTCTAGGTGAAGTGAAATTTGTCATAGGTTAGTAATACTAACATTGTAAGTGACGTGAAGCACTAATGAGTGTTCTTGGAGGAATACATTTACTCACTCAAGTGGTAGGTCAGATACAGTAAGTCACATAAACTGCACGTCAAAGTAAAGTTATTCATACAGTTTGTAAGCAAATTAGTGCATCCAGTATTAGTGTAACCTCGATATGTGATGTAGAATTAATGGTTTTAAACTTATCTACTTTATATTTCAAGTTATACAATACATTGCACATGTGGAAGAATTAATAAACCTGTAGAAATATTGAATTTGTTATTTTAGTTTCATTATTAACAGTAGCATAACGTTACTAATAGTGGTGACTGTTGCGGCAGTAGTAATAGTAGTATAAGCAATAATTAGTTATCGGATACTGAAACTAGAGATCTATTTTCACAATCTTAATTGATTTTTTGGAGGTGGTAGTAGTAGTGATTGTGGGGATAACATTGTGCTGGTGATTGTTGGAGGTGGTAGTAGTAATGATTGTGGGGATAACATTGTGCTGGTGAATGTTGGAGGTGATAGTAGTAGTGATTGTGGGGATAACATTTGTGCTGGTGAATGTTGGAGGTGGTAGTTGTAGTGATTGTGGGGATAACATTGTGCTGGTGAATGTTGGAGGTGGTAGTTGTAGTGATTGTGGGGATAACATTGTGCTGGTGAATGTTGGATGTGGTAGTTGTAGTGATTGTGGGGATAACATTAGTGCTGGTGACTGTTGGATGTGGTAGTTGTAGTGATATCAGTAATAAAAGTGAATGAGGTAGTACTTGCTGCAGTTATGGTCGTAGTAGCGGTGATGGTAATAGTAATAACTCAAAATAACTATATAACCTTAGGCAGCAGTAATAACTGGAGCAGTATACCCGGAACCACAAGTTTGATCTGGTTTTAATTACATTTTCATTGCACGCGGATAACCCCAAAGTACTCCGATCTCGTCACTTAGATCTCACTAGGAGGATCTCAGCACAGTGCACGATCCCAATGTATGTATACATACAGGAATCATACATTCTATAACTATTTCTGTGGTAGGTAGGTTTCCTAGTTTTGTTTTTAACTATGCCAAGGCAGCGGATTTATGGAGTACTGGAAAGATTTTCAACGTACCCAGCTTGCACACGGGACCTCTCATTATATTTTTTTCCCTTATCTGAGACAGCTAGACATCCGATCTCACTACTTAGGAGATCACAAGGGAGTACGACATTCATTAGGACCCACTGTGTCTAATAAATAAATGTCCATCAATTATATTCCCTGTGCTGGGAGTGAACCCGGTACCTTTAGAATTAGAGGCGAACGCCGTGCGTCTGAGCCACTCCTTCCCCCAACTGTTGCTATTACAGTCGTCAAAGTAGAAGGAATTCCTATTCCGCACGATAGGGTATTTTACAGAGATCAAATGTACAGGTGTATTTTATGTTATGTAATGTGACCTTCAAATGGTATCAACAGACTCGTGTTGTCGTGCACACTTGTAAACTTTACTCAACAATTGTAAATACCTGCGATAAGCCAGCAGCACCGCCGACAGAATCACAATACACCCGAGAGCTCCCAGTAACGCAACGATACTCGTGTCTTCTTCCCCTTAGGAAATACATTTTCTTTAATAAAGAACGATTGTACTAATAATCCTCACTGTATATTGTTCAATAAGAAATGAAAATGTTTCTGTCACGGTATATTTTACCGCTACGTGACATGTATGTTCCGTCAGGGGCAAAACTTTATTTGCGCGAGTGAACTGTGTTTACTGCGTCTAGTGTCCAAACAAATTATTGCCTAACAATAAATTACAATGTCATTGGTATACATACACAATAACTAATACAAGGAAAGTTATGATTATTATTTAGGCAGTAATTTAAAATCTCCTGTTGATATATTTTTCATAGATGTTTTAATGTTTGTCCTTTCTAGACAATCAGTTAAAGTCTGTTGTTGATAGTAATTAATATTAACAATCATCATCAGCTACCATCTCCACAACGAAGTTTGGCTGTAATGGATATCCAACGTCTTCTGTCTCTTGTCTTGGTAGTGCACTCTGATAGACTCTTTCCTGTCCATCTCTTGATGTTATCTTCCCACTTATAGCGCAGTCTCCCCTTGTACGTTTTCCTTCAACCCTTCATTCTATTATGTCTTTCTGCAAGGTGTTATGCTTTTTTATGTGGGGCCAAAATATGTTAGCTGCCTAATTTGGATCTCTTTTATTAGTTCTATTTTCATACCTTGGTTTTCTAGAACCTACTCATTTGTTTTCTACTCTTTCCATGAGATGTGTCCCATTCTTCTATACATCAACATCTCGAGAGCCTCAACTCTTTCTTCCAATTGTTTGTTCATCGTCCATGTTTCTACACCATACAGTAATGAAGGTTACATATAACACTTTATGATTCTCAGTTTTAATTTGTGAGTTAGTTGTTTAGATGTCAGTATTTGTTTCATTAAATATTTGTTTAAAATGTTTGTTTGATATATCGGCTCTTATCTTAAGGACCCATTTGGAATGCACGGTAACTGAAAATATTTGATCTTAATGCATTGCAATTTGGTCTGACGATACACAGAGGAAATAAAATGATTGTGAGAATACGTAAGGCAAATGATATCAAGATTTAAATAGGAGAAAGATCTCTCAAAGATGTATCGTCTTCTTTGATTCATAGCCGCCGACTGTCAAAGCAGTCAGTGGCCATCAAGCTTGATGGCGTCTTGTAGGGCAGCAACAAACTGCTTCCACTTTGTTTTGTCATTGGCCATCCTTCGTACAGTACCTCAGCTCTTTGCATATCAGCCTCCACAGTTCTCCGCGAAAATGTTTTTGATCGGCCTCACTTTCGCTTTCCACAGGGGTCCATAGCATAGCGGTTCCTGTGATGGCATTGGGTTCTATTCTGAGGGCGTGAGCAACCCAACTCCAGCGTCTGACAGCTATGACGGTGTGCATCTCCTCTTGATTACTCGAAGTAAGCAGTTCTTGGTTGGTAATGGTATTCGACCAAAAGATTCGGAGAATTTATCTGAGGCAGATTGTGTAGAAAGAGGACAGAAAGTACACATCTTTCATATAATCTTAATGTGGTGTTTGTGCTGTACTGACAGGACTTCCAGATGTTGTTTAGACTAGCAAAAGCTGTTATTTCTTTATTCATTCTTTTGTTGATGTCTTTGCTTGTTCCGCCGTCTGGTGTTACTGTGCATCCTAGGTATGTAAATGTGTCCGTCTGTTCCACTTTCTGGTTCCTTATTGTTATGGGCTCACGAGTGCCCACATTGAGTGTCATTACCTCTATCTTCTTTAGACTGATGTTCAAACCTACGTTTTGGCTATACTTGTTCAGTCAATGATGTGTACTGATTCGTAAATCTTGGCAGAAACATAAACAACGCTTGATGAAACGACGGTTATGTCAGAATAAGATCATAACAATCAAGAAAAGCTTACTCTGGCTGGGATATATATGGAAGTCGAAAGAAAGTAGATCAAGCATAACAAAGAGTCATCAGGTTGAATATCGACCACCGCCCTACTGTATGACTCTGAAACATGGAGAACAACAAATAACGGCAACCAGAAGGTTACAGGCTTTGATAAATAGAGCTTGCTCAATGTACAAAGATTTACAATGGTTTGATAAGATCCCCAGCGTGGTAACGATTGGATACGTACCAGTGTATCAACATGTAAGGAGGGGCATGTGGCTTTGTAAAGAACATTCTTACTTAGTCGTTCCTCTTCTACCGTGAGGTGTAGAGGTTTGAAAGAGAGAGAGCCATACTATTCTATCGGCTGTCTTCCTCCTGGCCTGGTTCCATTCTAGTCCTCGGTCTTTCAAAGATTGTCTAATGTTGTCCTCCCAGCGGACTTTGGGTCGTCCTGGAGGTCTAGATCCCTGGCTCTTAGTTTCTCATGCTTGCCGTGGTAGCCGATCTTCTCCCATTCTGCAGACATGGCCAAACCATCTCAGTTGGGACTGTTCTACTTGGGTCTGCAGGGGTTGGATTTTTAGGCCTTGACGTATCGTCTGGTTGCGGACCATGTCTCTTCTTGTTACTTCAACCACCTTCCTCAGATACCTCATTACTGAGGTTTGGATCTGGCTTTTGCGGGTTGTAGTCATTGCCCATGACTCGCATCCATACGTCAAGAATGGGACATAGGTGGAGCGGTATACATCCATCTTGGTCTTCTTACCAACTTCTCTTTTGCTGATGAATCCTCGATTTATGGCTAAAGAACATACACTGAGGTGAAAACAAGTTTATAGCAATAAGAGGCTGTAATTATTCTGTACTCGGGGCACGAAAAATGGAAGAATCTGACAACAATACCACATGGAGTAGAATCTGAAAACAGATATAAAATGAGATTTAAAATATGGAAACAATCTTGACTGGGTGGCACTGGGCAATAATATATTGAAGAAAGCTGGGAAACCAAGCAATGATGGACAGAACGAATGAATGGATGAACGAAGGAATGAATGTATATATAAAATTATTTTAGGATCTTTCACAACATTATGGCACAAACTGCTAGAAGACATCTGCAAACCTTATACTCTAACACGCCACAAAATCTCTTACAGTAGCTAAAATGGAAGCAGTCAACCAGCTTTGTCAGGCCAGTTAGCTCCTTTGAACTGCCTTCTGGACATGGTTTGCATGTTTGTTGATAATGTTCGTCCTGGTACCGCTTGGCTGGACATGGAAGACACTCTAACAGTTTCTGAGACATGTAGTGACCCTTGGAACAGCCCCCTGGTGTGAGCGAATACTTATTATGTCAGTTAATTTATGAATATGGTTTCATTCAGCTCGCGGGAAAATTAGTGATTGACGTTAATATATGAATATAGTAATATTCCTTTAGTTGACCTAACAATGTTGTGTGTAGAAGGTTTTTGTAAGTTACAATTATAAACAACCCTCTTTAGTTGCTTTTCACGCGATGGATGGTAGAGTACAGTGTCACCATTATGTACACCCCTTTAGGGCTGTCACGGGTTGTCTCCCCTTAGCTCTGAAGTAGTGGTCCAACAGTGGCCAAAACTAATGTGGGTCTTCAAAGGTGTCGACCTTTGCACAAGATTACTCTTGGCAGAGTTGTAGATAGAAGGATAATGATGCTTCTTCCTCAAGGGACTGTTCACAAGATATTCAGAAAAGCGAGAACAATGCTGCATTAGCTAACTCTAGGATCTGCCGACAACTTTTGTTAAGGATTATGTAATCTTATCATAGCTAGTTCAATCCCCAGCTGAGTTAATTCAGCGAATTTTCTCTTATTATTCTTCAGTAGCTCTAATTGAGTGTATTTAAGAAATTGTCTGAGACATTCGGACACGACACATTCAAAATGATTAAATCAACTTTAAATTTGGATAGATATAAATAACAAATGTAATAATCACTTCGGTTTTAATAGTTATTAAAAATAAATAGAATATTCTTTACCAAAAATTGGTCATCATCATATGATGTTAATGGGGAGTTATATAAGGGGAAGTTTCACTTGGCAGCTTTTATGTATACACTTAGCTGTTTTGGTTTTTCGCAGATAGATGACTGGATTGCTCACTTTCCTGGTCAAGATTTAAGAGTTGCAGCACGTTCCAAGTAGAACCAGGGAGTAACTGCAAAGTTGGTCCCGCGTCTCTAAGACCCTTCTGATGATGGTGTCTTGCTTCGACTTCATGCCACTTTTAACTTCCAGACATAGTTCTCTCAACTGGTACCACCAACTA
The DNA here is from genome assembly GCA_024509875.1 of Oreohelix idahoensis. NCBI lineage: Eukaryota > Metazoa > Mollusca > Gastropoda > Stylommatophora > Oreohelicidae > Oreohelix > Oreohelix idahoensis. The sequence goes on from JAMPIV010019647.1 coordinate 154,258, forward strand.
GTATGGCAAAAGAAGATAAACGAATACCCTCTGAGTATTGAGTTTCCCCATACATACTTATGTATCCCCATCTTCCTATTCCACCATCCCATCTTCAGAACTTTTACCCTCTCTAAGAATTAATCTTAATCCCAGTTGGCGAAAAACTATCTTTTCATTTAAAATGAACAGTTTTATATCGAACTTTACATGACAATGTTAACAATATAGTTTTAATGTGTTTACATGTACATTGGTTGAAAAGGTTGTTAACTTTCCTTACATTTAGAGTGAATATGTTTTACATTTACACTGGTTGAAAGGTTGAAACTTTCATTACATTTAGAGTGAATGTGTTTTACATTTACACTGGTTGAAAATGTTAATAATATAAACAGGATGTACATCATTTCTTTCATCATTCCCTCCCTGCTCCATATGGAACTTGTGACTACCTCTGCTTTTGGTTCCTTATAAGAAACTAGCAATAAAGCAGTCACCAGCCCTGGCAGTGGTGATTCGTGAAATCATCATTCTATATGCTGAGGTCGCCAGCCTGACATGACTTGGACATCCACTAGCAATTTTCACATATTAATATTCACATTTCAATATATACATATTAAATTCACATGTTAATAATGCAAAATATAGAATGTCACGGAATCGCCTCCCCTGCAGTGCAGTAGTGGTCCCACAATGGCCAAAACTCAAGAGTGTCTAATATGGGCCTTCAAATGTGTCTACCTTTGCATAAGATTACTCTTGGCAGAGTTGAAGATAGAAGGATAAGGATGCTTCTATCTCAAGGTAGTTTTCAAAAGATGTTTCAAAAGTCAAGAACAATGTTGCATTGGGCAGGGCAATTGTTAACTTGTATCTGATCCGCCGCCTTTTATTAAGAATTAAGTAATTATTAATTTCAGCTCGTTCAAGCCCCGCCCTGATTTACTCAGTGGAATCCTTCTTATTCTGGTATAGCTCTGTGATGCGTGATGCCATATGATGATGGATGGTATCCGCATGTCTGGTTTTGTGTAGTGTGCAGATGTGTTCAGTCAAAACAATGTTCATACAAAAATAACAGGGCAATCCACATAGGACGTCAGTAAACTCACGACGTATAAAGTCAATGATTCTTGAAACAGCCGTTGACGTTTTTCTTCATTATTTATTGTGGACGCCACAGTGACAAAATGGTTACGCGAATATGTAGACACATCAAACAGTCATTATCACAGCAACATTCAATACAGCAATAGACGGTAGACAGCATTACAATGATGAGTCAGATGCATGTTATATTTCAAAGTGCTGTAAATGTAGTCAGGTGAAAAACTCCATCCTTTTCTATAACAGCCAGGAGATAACCAGATGTATGAGATCAGTTCACTCTCCTTAGTTTGACTTCAGCAAGACAGACACGTCTGCCGAAGTATAAATAATGTCCTCAAAAATATCCTCTAGATAATAAAGGTTTTTCAAACCTAGTTCATTTAACAAAGTAGCAAGTAATGGTCCTTGGAACCTGCATCAACCGATGCAGCACAATACAGCGACATGTGAGCTAGGAAAACATCTCGTGACGACGACTTTCGAAGACAGGCTATGAACCAGAAATCGTTCACGACCAAAAATCGATAGAGTTAATGAAAATGTTAATTTACCTTGCCTTCCGGAAATACACAGAAATATTATGCCTCCCGGCATGTGCAAATACACTAGAGGTATTATCTCGAATAAACGAAATATCCATAAGAGGACTCTCACATTCCTGACAGAACAAAAAAATAGCGGAGATCCCCTCTTCAACGAGGCATCTCTTTCGCCATTCCAAATCGCTCACTCCACTAGTGGTGGGCGGAAACCGATCGACCAAGAAGCAAGACAAGTCATGCGCAGTCCAGCGCAAAATGACCACAGCTCAAACTTAACTGCATTCGATACCAACGCGAGAAGACAAATGCTTACCGAGAAAAGTGACTATAAATTTCAAGCAGTTGTTGCCCTTGCGTTATAAAATAGATATTGAAACAAAACGATGTTGCGAGAATTTATCACGCAACATATCACCACCTCCTCCCGATAAAAAAAAAATGTGGAACATATTTTTTTTTTTTCAATATCAAAGAGCATGCGATAAGCGGCTCAAAACGCACGAATTATGCGCTGATAATTAACTAAATTGCCAAACAATAGGCTAATTATAGAGTGTCTGGTGAGGATATACCTCAACAGAAAAAATAAATATGTCTCAAAAAATATTCACATCGGGGAGGTGTCACCAACACACATCACGTTAGCATGTAAACACAATATACGTATGCAAGTTACTATAATCATCATTAAACAGCATACTCTAATATTGTCTTTAAAAATGGATGTACAAATCTGATAGGAAAATTTAAATAGTACATTCTTTGACATGTAATGACATAAGTACATAGTAAAGTTAAACTACATGACGATCCAGGACATATGCTCTGGTATTCCGAGGGTAAGTACACAATCTAGAACTCGTCATGCTTGATACTAGTAAGGTAAGTCCTCAGCTCAACAATGACATTCTGAGAAAGTACAAGCAATATAATGCTAATTAATAACTAATATGCTTCATAAGGTACAATACATTATTAATAATTGTGGCTGTTTAGTAAACTAACGGCCCTTATATTAACTACTCAGTCCTCCTCTATCATCTTAAAAAACGAACAGAAGAAGATGACAACAAAGCACGATAGTGTGTACATATAAAGTAAGTACAGATGTGCTAATCTATTGTAGAAATATAGGTGTGTTATGACTCTGTAATATATGGAAATATAGGACAGAAGTATTAGTTGGAGTCATGTGGGCATCTAGACAAAATGTCAGCCATCACATTATCCGCACCACGGATAGCTCGTACCGTGAAGTGAAAAGGTTGAAGAGCTATAGCATATCGAGTGGATCTCGAACTCTTCAAATTCTTAGTCTGAATAGCTGTAAGAGCTTTCTGATCAGTCTCTAGAATGAAATGTGCGCCCAGGAGGAATCTTTGTAGTTTTAGAATTGACCAAACCATCGCTAACAACTCACGGTCTAAAACCGAGTAGTTCCTCTCTGCCGCATTTAGTTTTCTAGAAATGTACATAACAGGATGCAGAGTATTTGCATATTCTTGCATCAGTGCTGCTCCAATCCCAGTGGATGAAGCATCACTCCGAAGAACAAAAGTCCTATCAAGAGTAGGTAATCTTAAGATGGGAGGAGAAGAAAATATATTCTTGATTTGGTCTAGTGAAGATTGGCATTCTTCAGACCAACGGACCAGATTAGGCGAACCTTTCTTCAACAATGTTGATAGAGGTGCCATGATCGAAGATAAATTTGGAATAAATCTCCCATAAAATTGAATTAAACCTAAGAGACTCCTAACTTGTTTCTTCGTTTTAGGAACAGAGATGTTCAGTATTTTGGAAGTATTGTGGTCTTCTGTCTTCAAGAGACCATGACCAACACGATGACCCAGGAAAGAGATTTCACCAAAACCAACAAAAGCTTTAGAAGGTTTTGCTGTCAAATTATTCTCACGTAGAGTGGACAGTAAGTCATATAACCCTAAATAGTGATCTTCCCAGGTATCACTGAAGAGACAGATGTCATCTAAGTATGCGATGACATCCGAACGATGTGACAGAATTCGACGCATCATGCGAACGAAAGTGGCAGGGGCGTTCATGAGACCAAAAGGCATAACATTCCATTGAAATAGACCCCTAGGTGTAGAAAAAGCAGTAAGAGGTTTGGCATGCTCTGCTAAAGGCACTTGCCAATAACCTTTAGACAAGTCAAGTTTAGTGAAGAATCTAGAATTAGAAAGTCTAATCAGTAGATCTTCTAACAAAGGCATCGGTTCAGCGTCGAACTTTGTGACCTGATTCAATTTGCGATAATCAACACAAATTCGTATGTTCTTATCCTTCTTCCGGACAATAACCATGGAAGAAGAATATGGTGAAGTCGATGGTTCAATTATATTTAATTGAATCATTTCATCCAATTCCTTTTCCACTTGCGACTGAAAGTGTATAGGAATAGGATACGGCCTAACCCTAAATTGGATTATTGTCGGTAAGAATTATGTCATGTTCTATGACATCTGTGTGTCCAGGAATGTCAGTGAGAACATCCTGAAATGTTTGTAACATCGACGAGACTTGTCGATGTTCGTCACCAGAAAGATTAGGAGAAACAGAAACGTTTTTCCAAGATTCCGTGGAATGTAATGGAACCACTGGAAGGGGAAGGTTGACATCAGAGAAGGTAGCTTCCTCATCCTGAATGACAGACAGGGATGAATAATGACCGTGAGGTGCAGGAGCAATCATCCGTTGCCTGGAAAATAGGCAGCAAATAGTCCGGACGTTCGTGAAATTCCGAAAGCATGTTTATGTGGAAAGTTTTATGCTTTCCATCAATATCGACCACATAGTCAACATCGGAAATCCGAGAGACTATTGCATACGGACCTTTCCATGCAATAAGAAGTCTATTTTCCCTACTGGGGAGTAGGACGAATGCTTTGTCACCTGGACAAAGTTGTCGTAGACATCTATTCTTGTTAGCAAACTGCCTTGCCTTCTCTTTAGCAATTTCTGATGAAGCATTTGCTAGCTTACATGCCTCAATGATCTTTTGTCTAAGAGCAATGACATACTCATATGAGGATTGAGTTTCATCGCTAATATCATCGGCAGTGATGAGATCGTGTAATAAAGACATAGGGCCGCGTGGACGCGCGCCAAAGACAAGTTCGAAGGGAGAAAATCCTGTGTGTGTTCATTAGGGACTTCTCTATAGGCAAAGAGAGCCGCGGGTAAAACCCTGTCCCAATCTTGAGGATGATCTTCAGTTATCTTACCAAGCAAAGTCTTGAGCGTTCTATCTATTCAGACGCTCAACTAACCCATTAGACATAGGATGGTAGATACTACTGAGAGATCGTTCAATATGTAAGGTAGACATTACCTGTGACATAGTGTCAGATATGAGTTGAGTGCCATGGTCTGACAATATTTCTCTGGGGAACCCCAAGCGAGAAAATATCAACCAAAGAGCATCTGCGATATCTGTAGTAGATATGCTCTTAAGAGGAATAGCCTCTGGCCAACGTGTGCAACATATCGACACATGTAAGGATAAACTGATGTCCTCTGGCCGACTTGACCTTAAAAGGGCCAATAATATCTATGGCCATTTTCTGAAACGGCCGAATAGGAATGTCAGCAGCCTGGATAGGCGCAGCATGTCGTGGTCCTCTAGATTTGACCTCCTGACATACCTTGCATGATCGGCAGTAAATACGAATGTCCTTATTGACAAAAGGCCAAAAGAAAGCCGCAAGGACTCTCGACTTCGTACGGGCAAAACCCATGTGTCCAGCACATTGCGAGTCATGAGCATGTTGTAATATTTGGACTCTCATGCTCTTGGGAACAAGAATTGGCGAAGGTGCCGACGTAGTCGAATCTTGTACCATACGTACAAGTACGCCGTTTCTCATTGCAATCCAAGAGTTTCTATTTGTATCCTGATTCGGATCACCTTTCTTCGCAAGAACGAAGAATTTTTTTAAAGAAGGATCTTCTTCTTGCAATTTTATGAAAGAGTCACGAGTGATTACTAAGTGACTATCTTGGCTATCAACTTCATTATCACTATTCAGTGAAGTTTCGGGTGTTTGTAGAGCTTGTGCTCTTGTAACTACTGCATTTGTAGCTTGCATGTTATTATCTTCCCAAGCAGCAATCTGCTGTGGGGTACACTCCCTAACTCCGTGAATACGACCAATAATAAGGTCCGCAATAGGATTAGGTAAGAGACAAGCATGCACATCTCCAGTAAAGAAAGGAGTGGCAATGCGAATTACAGCAGTAGGATATTTTTCTGGAGTGCCGCCAAATGTGACACATTTAATAACCCTTCCTGTAGCACAAGATGGATCTACAAGCGATTGTCTAACACCAATAGTGGTGCATCCGGAATCGAAAAGTAGTGAGACCGGAGTATCATTAACAAGACCCTTATGTAGGATTAAAGAACCCCTCCCGTCATGCGCAACAGCAGCAGGAAGAGCGGGAAGTGGGTGACCACAACTCAAAGTAGTTATGGTACCCGGTTCGAATAAAGTACTGCATTGGGGGCATTTGTTTGCTCTCTCAAAGTCAAAAGCAGAACCAGTGACAGCGTCAAAGTTTTTACTATCAACAACATGATTACAGGCTCCCTCAGTTTCCTGTTGTACAGCATTAGCCTGCTGATATCTCTTTTTTTTGTGTTGAGATCTACCCGACTATTATTACCTCTGAAGTTATCAAAGTTATTATTATCTCTGCAGTTATTATTGTCTCTATTGTAATTGTTATCCTGGTTCGAATTCCAGTTTCCACGATTACTATCATGTTCACATTGATGCGAACATCTATTTGTTTGGTTCTGAGGTCTTCGGCAGGAATAACCTCTATTACCATATCCTCTTTTGAAATGCTTATAATTATTAGGGTGATAGTAACGAGTACTATCAGGTTGTCTCCAATTCTTCGAAGAAGAATCACCATGAAATTGATTTCCATGATTTTGACAGAAATTACCGCTACTCTTTCTATCAAAATTTTGTTGGAATCTACGAGCAAAGTTTTGGCCATACGGAGCTGCCGAAGCAACTGGTAAACCTTCTTTCACCTTAGAGTTACCCATGGTTATGTGTGGGTGCGCAGTTACGTATTGGCAACAGAAATCTTTCCATTTCTTTTATTGTTTTAGGTTTACGTTCATGAAGGAAAGCAAGGAAAGACTCATTGACAGACGACATGACTTTGTCTCTAAGTATTAAGTCCATAAGTCCTTCATAAGTTTTTTTCCGTCTTAGATAGTTCAACCCATCGTGAGAAAGTAATGCGTATTCTTGCAATAAACTCGGAGAATTCAACTCCATTTTCAGGTAACATGTTTTTAAATTGTAGACGATAGCCGTCTTCGTTAAGCTGATATTTCTTTAACAAAGCGGCCCTGACAACCTCATAATTGTTCTTGTCAGGTTCATCCACCATATTTAATATACTTAGAGCTTTACCTGTCAGTATCCCTGATAACTGATAAACATATTTTGCTTTGTCTATGTTATGAGCTGTACATGCTTGTTCAAATCTGTCCAGATAGAACATTATGTCATCACTGGAAGGACTAAATGTTGGTAACTTAATCTTAAAAGTATCATTATTAGCCTTACCAGAAGATGAACCCTTGTTTGAATCATTACCATTACTCATGCTCGTCAATTTCAATTTTTCCAACTCTAAAGCTAAGACCTTTTCTTCATGTTCCATTTTTGCTTTCTCTTTCCTCTCATCAGACTCTCTCTGTAATCTTCTTTTCCTCAGCCTGAGCCTCTTTTTGAAGTCTTTCATTTTCAGCTTCTTTTTCAAGTCTTTTATTTTCAGCCTCTTTTTCAAGTCTTTTATTTTCAGCCTCTTTTTCAAGTCTTTTATTCTCAGCCTCTTTTTGAAGTCTTTCAGCTTCTAGCTGTAGCTGGAGTTTTCTTTCCTCAGCTTCTGATTCCCTTTTTTGTTTTTCCATTTCCATTTGGAATCTTTTTCATCCACCTGCATCTGCAGTTTCTTTTGTTCCGCTTCCATATGCAGTTTTCTTTTGTTCAGCTTCCATTGCTTTATCATATCGAGCAGTTGCAAATTCTTCTAACTTATCACCAGTCTTCCCAAGCAATTTACCCTGCTCAATAAAGTGCTCAAATGTAGACATGTTGTCTAACATATGAGTCCAAAACCTGAAATAATTAACTAATTTATTTCAAACCTAAGTGTAACAAGTCTTAATTAAGCACTTGTATATTCACATCACCTTATATTATCCCAGTCTCTGTGGGAAACAAGTCTCCAATCAAAGAACTTGTATATGAAATATCAACAATCAATTCTTGATCATAAGTGCACTTCTCATTCAATAGTGCACGACACTATTCATCATTCATTTATCATCAGTGTAGTAGTAACAGTGCATTAGCATAGCCCATTAACTAATTACTATAACTGTAAACAATGACTATGTAAACACATGCAGAATGTAAACATTGAAAATGTAAACAATACAAACAATGTAAACAATAACAATGTAAACAATAACAAAGATCAGCAACAATACAAAAACGTTCGCAGAAATCAACTAAAAAATAAAGCAGAAATTAATGAAATATCACAAAAAATGTGACGATATCTGCGATAGAATTAAACAAAATACATGACACCACAGTGTATAAACAAAAATGTTGTATGAAACTAAATTATAGACAAGAGTAGGCTAACAAATACAAACAAATCAAAACAAAACTAAAGAATGCGAAATAATAACGAAAACAATATTAAAACATGTCATCACAGCTAACATAAATAGCAACAGAAGTCGCTTAGCAAATTCCAGTATTGGAAATTTGCAAACCTTACAGAAAACGCTCACAATAGACGACCTCTATGACGTGGCATAATCTAACGGAGACACCACCCAACCGAGAACCCGCTGAAATATAAACATATAAATATACGAATAACATATAAACATATAACATATAGAATGAGATGATACACAGAAGACTCAGCAGAAGTATAAGGGCACAGTTTACATACAAACAGGCCACTTAACTTATAGGCTTCCAATCGTAGAACAGCAGAAAAAACGGATGTCAATCAACGTCCTAAAGAGCGAAGCTCCAACGATGATGGCACATCTGAACTGCTTCCACTGCTAACACGATGGTACAAGAGCTTCTGAAATACTGTGTGTTGAGTTGTTTCGGCACTTGACCTTCTAATCCAAAAGTAAGTTGATGGAAATCGGTACTTGGCCTTCTTCAGAAAACAACCCGTTTCAACCGGCACTTGACCTTCACAAAAACGACAGCACTGGAACCTTGACAGCAGCAACTTGCTTGACTTGCGTAAAAGATAACAGCAGTCCGAGTTATCCGGCAACATGTAACAACGCCGGGTACTGTCAAATTCTTGTTTCCGTCAAAAAGTTGAAATTTTGACTTTTACCGGGCAACGCCGAGTACTTTGAAAATTTTGAAGATGTTGACTGTATTGAAGAATGTTAATTTCTTGAAGGATGCTGATGAATTCTTGTTGAAAATGAAGTGGGTAAGGGACCCCGTGTTTGCTGGTACCAGAATCAAACCAGCTTATGGCCACCAAATGATGCGTGATGCCATATGATGATGGATGGTATCCGCATGTCTGGTTTTGTGTAGTGTGTGCAGATGTGTTCAGTCAAAACAATGTTCATACAAAAATAACAGGGCAATCCACATAGGACGTCAGTAAACTCACGACGTATAAAGTCAATGATTCTTGAAACAGCCGTTGACGTTTTTTCTTCATTATTTATTGTGGACGCCACAGTGACAAAATGGTTACGCGAATATGTAGACACATCAAACAGTCATTATCACAGCAACATTCAATACAGCAATAGACGGTAGACAGCATTACAATGATGAGTCAGATGCATGTTATATTTCAAAGTGCTGTAAATGTAGTCAGGTGAAAAACTCCATCCTTTTCTATAACAGCCAGGAGATAACCAGATGTATGAGATCAGTTCACTCTCCTTAGTTTGACTTCAGCAAGACAGACACGTCTGCCGAAGTATAAATAATGTCCTCAAAAATATCCTCTAGATAATAAAGGTTTTTCAAACCTAGTTCATTTAACAAAGTAGCAAGTAATGGTCCTTGGAACCTGCATCAACCGATGCAGCACAATACAGCGACATGTGAGCTAGGAAAACATCTCGTGACGACGACTTTCGAAGACAGGCTATGAACCAGAAATCGTTCACGACCAAAAATCGATAGAGTTAATGAAAAATGTTAATTTACCTTGCCTTCCGGAAATACACAGAAATATTATGCCTCCCGGCATGTGCAAATACACTAGAGGTATTATCTCGAATAAACGAAATATCCATAAGAGGACTCTCACATTCCTGACAGAACAAAAAAATAGCGGAGATCCCCTCTTCAACGAGGCATCTCTTTCGCCATTCCAAATCGCTCACTCCACTAGTGGTGGGCGGAAACCGATCGACCAAGAAGCAAGACAAGTCATGCGCAGTCCAGCGCAAAATGACCACAGCTCAAACTTAACTGCATTCGATACCAACGCGAGAAGACAAATGCTTACCGAGAAAAGTGACTATAAATTTCAAGCAGTTGTTGCCCTTGCGTTATAAAATAGATATTGAAACAAAACGATGGAATTATCTTATAAAAGTAACGACCCCCAACAACACTTGTTAGAGGCCTAATCAAGTGCCTTAGCTTTACTCATCTGAGAAAAAAGTCTGTGAGCCAGGATTGGCGTAAGTTGTTATTTTACATTCCATATTTTTCGTTACTAACATGTGAACTAATATGTATTTATTATCACGCGAATATTAATATGTGAAAATCGCTAGTGGATGTCCAAGGCATTGGAGGCTGGCAACCTCGGCGTATAGAATGATGATTTCATGAACCACCACTGTGGGGCCTGGTGACTGCTTTTTTGCTAGTTTCATAAAGAGAACTAAATGCATAAATAGTCCCAGGTAACATATGGAGCAGGGAGGGAAAGATGAAAGAAATAATGTACATTATAATTAAAATACTTACAGTTTCATCATCATCATCATCAGTTGCCATCTCCACAACGGAGGTTGGCTGTAATGGATCTCCAACGTCTTCTGTCTCTTGTCTTGGTGGTACACTCTGATAGACTCTTTCCCGTCCATCTCTTGATGTTATCTTCCCACTTATAGCGCTGTCTTCCCCTTGCACGTTTACCTTCAACTCTCCCTTCTGTTATGGTCTTCTGCAAGGTGTTATGCCTTTTTATGTGGCCAAAGTATTTTAGCTGCCGAACTTTGACCTCTCTCATTAGTTCTCTTTTCAACTTACAGTTTCAAACCAGTGTAAATGTCTACCTAAACATATTCATTTTAAAATTAATGAAAATTTCAAACTTTTCATTCAGTGTAAATGTAAATGAAACATATTCAATTTATATTGTGAATACTTTTCAAACAGTGGAGATGTAAAAGTAAACATATTCTATCTGTACTATTAACCTTTTCATTTAAATGTAAAAGAACTGTAACGATACTCAATTTAAATGTAAAGAAAGTTTTCTCTCGTGGGATTAAGTTTAATTCTCATCCAGAGTAAATTTTGAGGTAGCCGGGATAGTGGAATAAGAGAAAGGGGACACATAAGAATGTGTCTGAAACGCAATACTCAGGAAAGCGTTTCGTTTCTATTCTTTTACCATAGATGTTGTTGGTGATACCATTTGAGGGTACTATCTCTGGAACCAGAAGGGAAAAGTGGCCTGAGCTTTAAGACAAAGGACCAGCTTTGTAGACACCCCCTGACACTTATGGGTACGTGCTACACCCTACAGCCTTGACCAGCGACGAGCGTGATCAGTCTACTAAGAACCAAACCATTAGGAGGAACAGAACCGTTACTGACAGCTAAGTAGTTCTATAAGCTGTCACGTGACTTCCTAACTAAACCTTCTACCATACCATCCTCCACTGATGAACATTTTCTTTTAAACTATTTAATTTTTTAAACTGTTAAAACTTAAGTGATTATTACATTTTGTTATTTGTAATTATACAAATTTAACTTCGACTTAATCATTTTAGATGGACTGCATGTTGGTCTCAGTCTATTTACTAAATACACACTAAACAGAGCTATACCATAATAAGATGATTTCCACTGAGTAAATCAGGGATCGGGGCTTAAACGAGCGGAAATTAAACATTGCTTAATCCTTTACAAAAGTTGTCGGCAGATCATAGAGTTAACGTGCTCAGCCAATGCAGCACTGTTCTCGCTTTTCTGACAATCTTGAGAATACTCCCTTGAGATAGAAGCGTCCCTATCCTTCTATCTGCAACTCTGCCAAGAGTAATCTTGTGTAAAGGTAGACACCACTGAAGGCCCATAGTAGATACTCTTGAGTTCTGGCCACTGTTGGACCACTACTGAAAAGCAGGGGAGGCAATCCGTGACACAAGGTCCGGTCTAATAAATGAAAGTTTAATTTAGTCTTTACTCTGGCAAGGTCTGGTTGTCTTCTTGGCACGAGTGAATTTTTCACAGTCTTCTACTCTGGCTGAATAGTCAGGTTATATTGCCAGTCTTCTCCAGCATTTTGTTGTTACGATGTTAAGCAGGGCTCCAATCGGAGCGGGTGTTGTGCCTTCATTCCGAGTGTCTGCCAATCGTTTTCAAACATGCGTGTTTTGTGGGGTAATTCAAATTATTTCCTCGTGGAAATTTCTGAGCGTTACTGCAGATGTCATGTCTCCCAAATATGGAATGAAAACATTAGATAATCTCTCGGCAATGTTTACAAATAACTTCTTACTTCTGCCCGGACTATTACAACATTTCCGTTCAGGTGTGTCCGACTGATAAGTGCGTGTCTGTAATCTGTCCACAGGCGGGTAATTTATCGCCCAGCACTCCTTAGTTAAGCCCAACACTCGGTCGCTGACCGGCCCATCTGGATTAATGAAGAATTATCACGGAGAATAGTGAAAGATGATTTGAAAGTACAAAATATCTGCTTGATAGAATGAAAAGAAAAGGGCCGACCACTGAAATGCAAGTAATGTAGTACAAAGAAAATGTAATTACTCAATGATTCTGTGACAAGGGCCTCGGTGCAACACGATGGAAGAGTACAGTGTCATTATAATTTACTCTCCTTTAAGGCCTCGGTAACACGCGACGGATGATAGAGCATAGTGTCACTATTTTTTACATCCCTTAAGGGCTTCTGTGTCATACAATTGGGTTCGCTCTCTTTTCCTCTTACACAGTATTGCTAATTCAGCACTTCTTCTCCGTAATAATTCGTCTTGTCTGTTCAACTGACCATCCCTGCTAACAGAGTAGACACGTGATGCAATATTGACCGACAGATTGGTAAAATTATCATGTACCAAACCTTTGCCGCGCCGAATTAACTCGGCGTACGCTCAGCAAGTTTATTTAGCGCTGATATGGCTATTGTGAATCCCTAATTACTGTCGTGAAGAGTCCAGCCCAGATGGTTACACGAGGGTCGGTGTTTGCAAAAAGACTTGGAAATAAATTACATGTCTGCTGACATATTTCAGACATGCACCTGAAAGATGGAATGTTGTAATAACTTTCGGATAGAAGTGTTACGAAGACATTATGTGTAATAATGTAGGGAGCAGTAGTGCCATCAATACCGCGACTCGACGGATATAACAACTCCTTATAATGAAAATGACCTTTTAAATAACATGCAAAATTTTCCTTGAGGAAATTTTTTGAATAGACGCCATAGTTGTAACTATTGGCCGGCATTCAAGATGTAAACATAACGACATTTATTATTTTTAGTCTTTTGAAAGCACTGTGAAATTCAACTCGAGACAACTTGACCAGCTAGAGCAAATAATAGAATCAGAATTTCATTTATCGGACCCACTTTGTTTGAGCATTGTTACTTAGAGGTGACGAATAAAAATATGACAGTCGATCTTGTAGATTACATCGTGCCATGTAACGCAAATGATAATGGGCAGTCATTCAGGACAAAATCTGATAGGTACAATTTGAGCCGGCAAGTGGCAGGTCCACAGCAAACGTTTATTCTTATAAAACTGGCTTCATCAAGTAATAATATATGTGTCATGGAATATCAACAATGCAGTTCTTCATAATCAGTCTTCTGTCCATAAATCTCAACCATAGGCATCGTATAATGAAGTTTTTAAGTGAAGACAAGAGTACGACATGGATGCCTCTTATCGACCACTTTATGTTTGGCGGTCGTAGACTGGGTGATGCGCCGGACAACAGAGGGCAATCCAACAGAGAATAAGAAAGGCAACGTTTTCTACATTGAAAGAACTGGAATATACAAATGACATTGCACTACTCGAACATTCACAACAACGCATCTAAGAAAAATCAGATAGACTGAATAAGTAAAGCCAGCAGGTGGATTTGAACTTCAATCTAAAGAAGACGCAAGTCATGAAAGCCAATGTGAGCAATCCAGTGTTCATAACAATCAGGAATCAGAAGCTGGAACAGACACTTGTACATGTCTAGGATGCATAGTAACACCAGACGGCGGAACAAGCAAAGACATCAACAATAGAATGAACAAAGCGAAAACAGCCTTTGCTAGTCTAAACAACATCTCGAAGTCTTCACAGAACAGCACAAAGACAAATTATAAATTATATGAGAGCTGTGTACTTTCTGTACATCTCTGTGGTACGGCATGGTGGAGAGTAACAGAGAAGGAAATGTCGAAATTGTCCTCTTTCCACACAACCTGCGATAGGAAAATTCTCCGAATCTTTTGGCCGAATACTATCACCAGTCAAGTACAAGTTACTCTGAGAAAATAAAACGACATACACACCATCATAGCTGGCAGACACTGAAGTTGGGTTGGCCACGTCCTCAGAAAAGACCCCGATGACATCACAAGAGAAGCTATGCTATGGACCCCTGAAGGAAAGCGAAAGAGAGGCCTACCAAAAATAACTTGGCGGAAAATTGTGGAAGCCGAGATGCAAAGAATGAACCAGAGCTAAGGCACTGCACGAAGGAAGGCCGCTAACAGTGCTAAGTGGAACCATTTTTTTGCTGCTTTACAAGACGCCACAGGTTGTGGTGGCCACTGACTACCTTGGCAGTTGGCAGCTAAGGATCAAAGAAGAAGAAGAAGAAGAAGAAAAACACGGTGTCTGACAAATGGCAAAAGAACAACCGTGCAACCCCAGCTCAGGTTCAAAGAGACGTAAAATCAGTGTACATAAATCCAGCAACTTGAGAGGATGAAGTGGCGATTGCACCAAGTGGCGATTGCACCAAGTGGCGATTGCACCAAGTGGCGATACTCCCTAAAGATTCACATCAAAATGGGAGAAGAGACGCTTTCACAACAAGCAGAAGAGAAAACAATATGCGGAAAGGAAGACCAGAAAATAAAGCAGCTGAGTGTTCTCACCCCTGGGTGACATTCACATAGTCCGTTTATAACTAAAGGATGCTACAAGTGTGTCTGCTAACATGATGAAGCATTGAAAAGGTCTAGTTTTGGATAGGACTAGTATATACGCATTTTACAATTACGTTTCTGCTTACATGTCATTTTCATTTCCAACCAATGATGATGTTTTCGTCTGAACTGTTTGTCTTCAACTTTCAGTTTTACTGTAGTTTCAATCAAGGTTTTCATTATTCCTTATTATGTTTGCAACACATATTATTTGTCTCAATGAGATCTTATTTTATTTGTTTGTTTTTTTCGTTTGTGTCATTTTGTGCATGACTAATTCATTTGGTTTTTCTTTCTTTCCTATATTATCAGAGGCGCTATATATTTCTATATTTGAGGCACATGATTTTCATCTCATTCAAACATATCTTTGGGACATACAATGTTATTCACTAACGTATAAACAATTAAATCCACCAATGCCTCATAACTCTACAAGGAGCCTTCAAAAAAACATACTAAGTCTTCCTTTCACGTGCGATCTACTCATGTTTTTTCCACGGCTTCCTCATCGTTTTTTACTTCTGTCTCAAATTTTCTTCTCCGTGTGTTTTTCGGTCTACCTCTGTTTTTACCTGGGGGTTCCAGAATAAGGACTGAGTTGTAATGCGGTCAGTAGGTTTTTCAATGTGTATCCTATTCATCGCCAGCATCTTGCAGCCATATCTTTCTCCACTGGCCTCTATCTTGTTCTTGTCATCAGTTTAATATTGGTGACATTATCATACAATATGAATCTTTCTACTCTACGCAAGTACCAACTTATGAATGTTTTGTGGGTTCTTGGTTTTTGTTTTGTTGTTTTTCATGTTTGCCAAGAAGTAGTGAGTAAAATATAATCTATTGTAGTTAGAAATTGAAGATAATAAAACGGATTAAAAAAATAGATCACGTGGAAATACTCTATAAACATGAAATATTACATTCCATTAGCAAGAATGTAAGAAGTCAAAGTTTGTTTGAAACAAAAAAAAAGGAAGAAGTAAGTTAAAGCAAAAGTAGACATACAGAAGTACCCGATATGAAGAAACTGGGTGGCACAGAGAGAAGCATCATCAAAAGCTGAAGGAAAAACGTACACACATATGGGAAAGTTCCAAAACAAATAATAAGATAGAGATATAACTTCACAAAATAAAAACAAAAATTGACAAGTTCAAATATGGTTAAAGCGTTTTAACAACTAAAATAACTGACAGAAAATAACCAGTGGAACATTTAAAGAAACATTTACAACGACCGAAATTAGCAGGACGAGAAACAAACCGTAAAACAACAGCAGTGATACGTAACGCGGCAAAAGTGGTCCAGGCTAGATCTGCACCAGGATTTTTAGAATTAAAATAAAAACATTTTTTTTTTCACTAATCATAAAGAATGCATTGCTTACAGGGACAAATTTAGACATGGTGAGGCTGAAAGCTATATGAATCCGTAGAGGCCTTATATGGCAATTGGTAACAGAGAATAAGGCCGTGTAACAACTGAACTTGGAGACCCAATACTCTGGAGGGATATTTGTTTCTCTCTCATTTCATGATACTAGACGGTGATACCAATTGGTGGTACTAGTCTGTGGAACAAATGTGTAGTATAACTGACCTTCAGTCAAAGCTAGACACTAAAATTAAACGGGTCTTGTAGACGCTGGACCATCTTCGTAATTACCCACGATACCACGAGGACGTGTTACAGCTACTAGACTTGACAATTGACGAGAATAACCAGTCTACAACCTGCAAGGAAGCAGTTACTTCTTTCTAATTTTTCATTTCTGTGGCCTATAATGGAAATATAGCCTACAGTGTCTGACAGTTTTTCGTGATCTCGCAGCGTCTATGATTCGCTAGCAAAGCCATGCAATTTACAGCCTGCGTTTACTCATTTTAATCAAGTCTCTTTTTATTGAAACGTAAACAAAACTAAGTTGTTTACCAACTTCTGCGACCTGCTAGTCATAACAGGGAGCGAACCCGGTCTGTTTACCTGAGTTTCTCACGCGAGCTGATCTGTCAGTCATCAGATATCAGACAGATGCACGTGAAAAAACACCGAGACGATCGGGCACAATATTTTCCCGAGGGACCCTGTGATGTTCGTACATGCAGGTTGAGAAAACGCTTAGATCTCCATAAACGGGGAAAATCTACTAGAACCCGTTACACGATTTAAGTCTCTGTTGTCTATTACCAACGCCGACCGAGAGACCGTGAAAAACCTTTCACCTGGAAAACGTAGTTTCCTGAATTTCTGCTATGCACTAAGAGTATGAAAATTAACATCCTCTAGAGATAATAATAACACGATGTAGAAACTGCGTCTTCTCAAATCAGTTATCAGTTGTCGCTCAGAATTTTTCGGAGTCTAAACACGAAGTCTAGAACCATTGTGGTAGATGTGTTAATTGTTTTGTGGGGATTTCATTCTGATTATCTGGTAACATAAATGTGTGCTTACGCGTATTAAAGTGTTAAAGTTTACCATTATAATTCACTTAAAGTCTAGCTGTTAAAGATCAGTGGAAAATAACGCGTAGCTATTTATTTACCAGTTATGCAGTTTAATGATAATTTTATCACCCGCTTTCTCACATAAGAAGAGACGTTTAGTTTACAAATTAATACACTAGGCGCGACTGATAGTGGACCATAGAATTCACAGTATATTTCATTTTGTGTAGTTTAGTAAGTGACTGATATTTAAAATACTATACGACAAACAAACAGACGCCGACAATCTAACAGCCATTAATGACAGGCGATATTTGTTAAGTGCGCTTATGAATAATTAAATAATAATTAACATTGTGCGCTGATCGTTCACTGGAACAAGAAGGGGGGGGGAGGCTGCATGCCTCAACCAAACCTGTACCCGCTAAAGCGACGCGCGATAGGATATGCTATAGACATCGTGTGCCTTTTAACTTTAATCAGGACTGACGGAGAGGATAAGAGATCGTCTCGTCCCCTTCCGTGTATATATATGTAGAGATATAATAGTAGCATTTTTTCATTATGTTTCTCTATTCTAGCAGACGTGATCAAACGGCGACCAGCGGTCTATTTTTGGTCTATTGTGGTCAATTTTGGTCCTCTTCTTCCTCTACTGATTGATTAATGTTGTCCTCTTCTTGGCATTACGTGTCCCCAAGTTCAGTTGTGAACAGGATCTGCCAAAGAGACACATAAACATTAAATAGTAAAGTTAACTGGTCTTACAAATACCCAGATATTCATTCAATTTTATCAGCCCATTGTGGCGTAATACCAATAACATTTCTATCTGACTTTTGGCTGTCGTGTCATCGGATTTATCCAGCAAGTTACGCGGTTTCAAAATTGGCAATCACCACAGAGCCAGCCGATAGGATTTACCATTATCATAAAGTAACAATCTAACAGTTTTTAGCAACTAGAGTTTGTTTCTAGTACTGGAAGAATTCTTTCACTGTTTGCTGTGAACACCAGATCTCGGTTCTACGTTAACTATTCGAGGTGACATTTGTTGACCAAGGAATACACCTCCAAATTTGGCGTCCACCCTCCTAAAAATCTTATTTGTTAAAGAGGGTGGACTGGGGCCGACTTGGATAATACCCCTGAGACTTTATATATATTTAGGAACCATTGTAATTCCAAAGGGACATCACCAGAATATGGTAAGCGTGATTGATGTGGCCACGTATGAAAGAGAGAGAGTGAATGTTTTCTTAGTTACAGAAACTGTACCATCATTTATTTTCTTTGCTCAAATATTGTTTACTTTACGGGATAGCATTTAGTAGGAACGTTGTTCTTTTCTTTACTCTCTATTCTGTAATATAGTGCTAACTTTTGGCCTTTGGGGTTATTAATCTGTTGGGTTCTTTTCTCAATAAGAGGGAGGGCACATGTATCCTGATATTGTTCTATGTATGACATTGTGATTTTATTTGATCTTTCTTTAGATATTCGATGTTGTAAAGTTTAATGATAATAAACAACAAAAAGAACTTAACTTTGTGTGTTGGTCAGACCCATACCCAATTTACCATAGTTTTTGACGTTTGTGTGTCTTGTTGTCACATAATAGTGAATGTGCGTAGTTAAAGTATATTTACAGATATATGGAGGTGTAAGATTGTCTTATACTAAATTATAGTCGTATAGATAGGCTGGACTAGAGAAACTTCTCATTCCAGAGACAGATCTTCTTAAACTATTCATTCGTGAAACCTAATTATCACACCTTTACTTCTCCCTTACTTATCACCATCCACCCTACTCAGGCGGGACGATAAATATCTTTCAAACCTATCTAAAATTTACGACAATAATCGAATTGTATCAAAAACTCACAAATGGAAGTTGTGAAATATTTCTTATCGATATTTTCCTATTTTTCTTCAACTTTCTTAATACAATTTTGGCATAGTTATTTCATTGGATGAGAGAAGCATAGTTAAACTATTTCATAATGCAGTTATCTTGCAATCTAATTGAAGTCGGAAGACAAAAACTCACATTTTTATGAAATCGCGTAGAAGCTGAAAATGCTGCAATCTGGTAATAGTAGGGCCTTTATCAAATTACAAAACAACTATGTCACCAGCCTACTGCTATGGAAGACCTGTGAAGGTAAATTAGGGAATTCAATACCAACAGAAAAAAGAACAAATGAAGAGATGGGCTGAGCACTTCATGGAGGTGCTAAACAGACCACCACCAACAGTAACACCTGATTTTAATAATGAAACATCCACAACCACCTTGCCAATAACTTGCGATGAATTCACGCTGGACGAGATCAAACAAGCCGTTAAAAGATTAAAAAAATTTTAAAGCTGCTGGAGTTGACGAAATTTCAGGGGAAATGATTAAAGCAGTTAATGACAACAACCTCTTGAGAATTTTAGATATTATAAATGAAGTATGGAGAGAAGAACAACCACCACAACAATGGAAAGACAGTATTATTGTAAAGTTACCGAAGAAAGGTGATCTATCAGACTGTAATAACTGGCGTGGTATATCTCTATTATCAGTACCTGGAAAATTATTATGTTGCATGATGTTAGAAAGACTTAAATTGCATGCTGACGAAAAAGATCAGAGAAGAACAAGCGGGTTTCAGGCCGAAACGATCATGTATTGATCAAATATTCACACTAAGAACAATTATAGAAGAATCAGTGGAAAGGCAATCGCCACTTATTATCACCTTCGTCGATTTTCAAAAAAGCCTTTGATAGTCTACACCGCCCATCATTGTGGAAGATACTTACAATCTATGGTTTTCCAACAAAATATGTGAATATAATCAAAGCGCTATATGACAATGCAAGATGTTGTGTTAGAACAAATAAAGGGAATACAGAATGGTTTACAGTAGAAACAGGGGTGAAACAAGGCTGTATTATGTCACCACTACTTTTTGGAATAGCTATTGATTGGGTTATGAGAAACTATACCCACAATGAACAATCGGGTATAAAATGGACAAATGGAAAATTCCTGGGGGACCTGGATTTCGCAGATGATGTAGCATTCTTAAGTTCAACACCAAGACAATCCCAAGAAGCAATAAATAATTTGTGTCATCTCTCGGTTAAAAATGGTCTCCAAATAAATGCCTCTAAAACTAAAGCTATGAACTTTTCTAACGAGACCTTTGATATCATCTTGAACGGGGAAAAACTACAGAAAGTTGAAAGTTTCAATCATTTAGGCAGTAAAATGATCAGGATGGTGACACAACAAGAGAAATCCATACTAGAATTGCTTTGGCAGCTAGCGCCTTCAATAGATTATCTAACATTTGGAAATTACGATCATTGAATATACATACCAAGCTTCGTCTGTTTAATTCAAATGTTATCTCAGTGTTAACTTACGGCTGTGAGAGTTGGAAAATAACAAAATCATTGGAGAACAAGCTGAATACATTCGAGAACAAATGTCTTAGAAAAACTCATGAACATCAGTTGGAAAGAATTCAAGACTAATCGACAAATAAGAGAAGACTCTAGGCAGAAATATGTCTCCGACTATATAAGGAAAAGACGATGGTCATATATCGGTCATGTCCTACGAATGCAAAACAACAGAATACCACTACAGGCGCTCACTTGGGTTCCTGAGGGTAAGCGGAAAAAAGGAAGACCAAAAGAAACACTCAGAAGAACAATAATAAGAGAAGGAAGAACGTTGGGCCTAAATAATGTGCAAGAGCTAAGAGGAGTGGCGTCACAACGAACAACTTGGAGAGCACTGGTTTCTGCCTTATGCGCCGTGTTTGGCGCTTAAAGAATTTATTATTTATTATTATTATTTCATTTTAAATTGTTCCACTTTTATATCGCAATTGATCTTTGGTTCAGAGATTGGAGACTGTGAAATATTATTTTGTTTTAATTTTTCAAGTTTGTAAATAATAATACATGCCAGACATTGTAGCATAATGTTATTAATTACTGGAGAATAAACTATGTCTGTTCATCTTGTTGTTATATCATATCTGATTCGGTATATTTAGGCCTGATGGATAATCCTTGCAGAACTTTTGTGTGTATTAAACTGAAAAGACGCTCACTTATTATCTTGAGTTATTGTCTTATTACAGCTAACACATACATCAGCACAACAAAGTAATGCTCTGCTCAATGTTATATCAATTGCTTGAACATACTTCTAAATTATTGTGACATATTATGATAATATCTTTCATATATCTATTTCATTATCTACACTTTTCTGTTACCTAGCTTAACACAAAACCCTCCTACAATCAGAGATATGTATCTTTTTCTAATTTAGCACGCAAAATTTATTTATGTTCTTTATTTCCTTTGATGAATGTTTACCGTCAGACCTATTAGCTAACGTAGAGCCGGTATCTGTAATTAAACGCCAACGATTGAAAATCGCAGTAATAGGATTAGACAGCGATCAGGGGAAATAATTGGAGTAAGAAGGCGCAGATAATTTTGGATTAAAGGGGAGACAATTTATATTACCCTTCCCTGAATCCATTCGTTTGATAGGTAATTAAACACGGTGAGAATCGCAAGATCAAAGGATGGGCTTCGCTCGATTTTGCTCGATTGCCATAGACTGCAAGCGGTAAAAGGCGTGCAAAATTCCTCAGATTCGCAGATCGAACGAGGAAAAGCCCGAGATCTTAGTGAAGGCGTCATATCTAGCACGTACGAGCGAAGTTCTGGAAATTTAATATATATTCTCCAGCTTTTAAAATCCATTATTCAGTACTCCACAGATTTTAAAGACATCTAGCTTCGATTTCTAGAATCCCTTGTATTAGTGAAGTTTCTCAGTTTTTCGTTGGAGATAGTCTTAGTAGTTTGTGTGAAGGTAATTTTATTTACTAGTATTTTTGAGTGTTTAAAGTGGTAAAATCTTCAATTTTATTTTACTAGATTTTTTTCCGTGCAAAGTGATTTACTAGATAGGTCCGTCATTTATATTTCTCTAGGTTTTACTATGTTACATAGGCTAGCAGAATAAATAATAATTTCTAGCTAAACTATTCCAGCTATAAAGTAAATTTAATTAATTGCTAGTAACCAGTAAGAGAAAATTTATCTGACTAGTAAATGCACTGTTCATTATGAGTATTGACAAAATATATAATTATTTCTAATTCATGATAATTAAGTTTTTTAAATGACTTGAATTTATTGCACGGGGGTTTTTAAACGATGAGACAAGCTCTAAGCTTGTAGTTTCAATTTAAAGTTAAATAACTGAAGTGGATAAATATTATATTTTACGCGATTTAAGGATAGGATTGAGAATACTATATTTTGGTTAAGTATGTGTATTTTTTCTCCTTTACACAGTATTGGGTCAAACCCTAAACCTTACCAGCGGCTTCCATATAAATCTGAGTGTAACCATACAAAAGAACAATTTAATTAGTATCCGGGTTTCCTCAAGGTAAACCTGTCTGAGGTTGTGTTTACACCCAGAAAGAGACAGAATACCAACCCAAAGAACATTAAGAGTGACTTTGTAACTGGGCATATAGATCCAGATTTCTTTTCCAATTTCATTTACAGTCAGCACGTTGCGGTGACTTAGCAAACATTAACATTTCCCGACGTTTGACCATTTGTGGTGTGACAAGGAATTGTTATACTGAGAGAAGTTATCGACCTGACATTTCCTATGTACTGGAGACCTCAAGCTATTGACACTGTGAGCGCTGTTAAATTTCTTACCTGGACAAATTAAATGTGACATAAACAGTAATCCTAAATAAGAATACCAAAGCAAACGCTCCCCGGAGAAGTGAAGTTAACCTGTCTTTGAGGAGCTGGGGTTCTCTTTGCCAAAAATAACACTGGATTAGCTGTGTTTGTGTGTCCTTAAGATTGTTCCAGAAGATACAACACAAGTATTAGGTAAGAAAGAATGTTCGTGGCCACGGTTCTTTGAGAAGAGAGGAAGGATGAATGAATAATTCTCATTTATATATCTTGTAGAGTCCATGTACTCACTTTGTGTATTTTTAATGCAAGTTTTGCTAATGCTGTCCCTTTCAGAATAGAGTAACGTATAAACTCTATTCTTTACTGTAGAGGGAAATGCTAGACCATAGCGTATAAATCTTTGACTCTTTGGGGGTTAATAACTTTCTCCTAACGGGATCTTGTCTCAACAGATGGACGCAGGATTACACCTACGAGTCTAACTCTATAATTAATTCATAAACTATTTTTTATCTGTATTTGATTGATATTCAAAATATTGCTGTTGGGAAGTTTCTTTATGATAAATAAAATTTACATAAACTTTATTTACATGTGTCGGTCAGCTCGTCCCAACATATCCCTACATCCATTAATATATTTTTTTCACGTGTGTGCGTCTAATTGTCGTCACTTATTTCTGTGTGTGTGGAGAGGTGAGTGGTTGAATATATATATATATATATATATATATATATATATATATATATATATATATATGTAGAGATATATATATATATATATATATATATATATATATATATATATATATATATATATATATGAATGATAGGAAACTCTTTACAGAGCGATACAACAGGAAGCAATCTGATCATCAGAAGTCTCCCCCCATCCGACAAGTGTTTCGGCCCCATTACTCCTTTACACTCTAAGGGGGGCGGGCCCACTTGGGTCATGACTCCCAAGCGTCTCAGCTTCCTGTTGTCTTGTATCGAAAATGAACCCATTTCACTTATGGTAGCAACTTTTAATCCACAACGCCAGCAGTGGAGGCAATTGTGAAAGTAACAAAGAGAAGACAAATTATTCCGTTCGTTCCGTCGCCCTTCACAACTAAGGACATACACTGAGACACTAGCGCGCAGCCGACGAGCCTTAGCCCCTGCGCGCCGCAAGCCACTGAAATTCTGTACCTGACACTCCCTATAGTATACATCGCCTGTTGCCCCAGAGTCGCAGCCCTTTCACTAGTACACCAAAAAAACTCAGCGTATTGTGGACTTAGAAAAATTTTGGTGTTTTCTGTACCGCAGCATTTATTGTCACGATTTCCATTGCCCACTGCGGTTGTTCCACAGCCAGCCTGATGCCTTTTTGGCAGTTTCACTAAGCCTCTTCAGTGCCCTTGTTCTAGACTGTCCCTTCAGCCCCAACAGTTTCAATAAATCGTACACTGATGCAGCCACAAGGCCTTATGCGCCCACGTCAACCGCCATGACCCTTGCACTGAATCCATCGTGTCTCAGATCCGCGGCCAGATCGCTATACTTGGCCGCTTTGAATGAATGTTGCTCGTCTAATCTGGATTCAAATTGCACGGTCAGTTCAATCAGTATGACCTGAAGCGTTGCTGAAGAATGAAACACTATATCCGGCCGTCTCTGCGATTTTCTGATACTCTCTGGATATGCCCCCCGTCCAGGTAGGTCTACCGCCATCTCCCAGTCGTTTGCACAGTCAAGAAGAGATGGTAAACTGCTACCAGGTTTACTCGGTTTGGGGTGTGCTGACTTTCCTGCCCTCAGAAAGTATGTGTCTGCGTTGTCTGGCCGGACTTTCCTATTCGCTTTCATTCTTGCCAGGTCTATTGTCGCAGCAAGCTCATTTAGCACTTTGTTATGGCGCCAAGTGTATCGCCCTTGCCTTAATGCCACCTTATACGCTGAGAGCACGTGTTCACGTGTCTGCCTCCCCTGGCACAGGGGCACTGCTCATCATCCGACTTTCCCCATTTCACAAGGTTGGTGGCCGACGGCAGCAGGTCATACATTGATCTAACCACGAAGCTGAGCCTAAGAGGTGCCATGTGCCATATATCATTCCATGTCAAGGACCTCTGCAGGGCTCCTTCCCATGTAGTCCATTGGCCTTGTTGGACCTGCTGCACTGCTTTTTGCAACCTCTTATCATTCTCAGCTCCTCGTATCTCCTGAACTACCATGTCTCTGCGCTCCCTGCTTGATGCTTTGGACCACCAGCGGATGTCACCATGCCCAAATCCCCGTCTATTCGTTTGATTGTATCCGATTACCTCTCTCAGTTTTAGTGACTCTTCCGCAGCATCAACAGCTTCTTCCACTCTCGACTTCCTTCCCCTTTGTCAGTGTGTGCTGAATGGATTTACCACGTCATCAGCTGACTCGCGTAGCATCATTGCAAGCCTTGCTTTTCTAATTTTGTACTCTTCAACAACTGACTTGAAAGGAAGCAGAAGTTTTGACTTTTTGCAGTACAGTGCTACATCTGACAGACCTGGTGGTACCCCTAGCCATTTTCCCATGAACTTGTTGACCTTCTGCTCTATAGCTTCCACTGTACGTGTGCTTATTTCATATATAAGCAGTGGCCACAGCCACTTTGGTATCAACATGAACTGGAGGAACCACAGTTTGAACTTTCCCAGGAGTCTGCTTTGGTCTATGATCTGTAGTCCTCTGTCTGCCATTTCTATTGTCTGTTGCACTGCCTTCGAGTCTTTTAAAGAGGCATCGTACACCCTGCCAAGAATTTTAACAGGTTCCTCAATGACAGTAGGAATTCTTTGGCTGGAAACCGTGAATATAACCTCTGCTATCTTCCCTTTCCTTACTGATAGGCTTCTCGACTTCTTGGGTTTGAAGCTCATTCTGCACCAGCTGACTAGTTCATCCAGGCGTGCTAACATCCTCCGGGCCTGATGTTCATCTGATGTCAGAATTGTTGTGTCATCCATGAATGCTTTGAGCGGTGGCATGTGACACATTCACCGAGCTTTGGGCCTATAGCCATTCCTTCAGCCGCATTGAGGATTACCTGCATAGCCATGACGAATAGTATCGGAGAGATGGTACATCCCATCGCAATTCCAACTTCAAGGCCAATCCACTTCGTTGTGTACTCTCTGGTTGAAAATCTGACAAAAAACCCTGCGAAATACAGCTTCAGCATTGCTGCAATCTCTTGTGGAACATGATACATTTCTAGGGCCTGCCACAACATCTGGTGTGGAACGGATCCATAAGCATTCGCTAGATCCAACCAGATTACATGGAGGTTTGTTCTGTCAGACTTTGCCTTTTGGATTGCTTCCCAGATTATTGCGGCATGCTCTAGACATCCTGGTGCACCTGGGATACCTCCTTTCTGAATGGTAGTGTCAATGTACCCATTTGCCAGGAGGTATGTAGTGAGTCTTTTCGCCATTACTGAGAAGAATATCTTCCCTTCCACATTGAGTTGTGAGATTGGCCTGAACTGACTGATGTCTGTGGAATTTTGTTCCTTCGGGATGTAGACTCCGTTTGCCTTTCTCCATTCCTTGCTTACGAGTTGGGTTTTCCACGCATTCTTCAGTAAACGGAGCAGTCGTTTGAGAACCTCAGGGCATCTTTTATACACCACATATGGAACACCATTAGGACCTGGAGCTGACTTGCACCGAGCTTTCTGGACAGTGCTTTCTACCTCTTGCACCGTTGGGGGCTTGGTGTTAAATTCGGCTCCTGGCTTACCCAGCCATTTAAGACCTGCCATGTTGCTGAGCGGCTCATCTTTGCGACCATCTGAATATGTCATTCTAAGGTGTTCTTCCAGGTCTTCTTTCCTGATGTTTAGCGTACCCGACAGTGGCTGCTCAAACAATATATATATATATATATATATATATATATATATATATATATATATATATATATATATATATATATATATATATATATATATATTACGGTGCCACCTCAGATTGGATGAAGAGAGGCTCACACAACAAGCAGAGGAGGGGAGAAAACGTCGAAAGGAGCACCAGTAAAATAAGCAGCTGAGGGCTGTCACCTCAGGGGCGCATTCCCATAGTCAGTTATAACTGAAGGGACTATTACTATTACTATATATATATATATATATATGTATATATATATATATATATATATATATATATATATATATATATATATATATATATATATCCTTTATTGACGACTAATCTTGCATAACAGGAGTGACTGAAAAGAGTATGGGAAGGGAATGCAGAGGTGTGTGAGTTTTGTTTACTGTAGTTAGGTTTTTACTTTTGTATTCACTGGTGTAAAAGGTTGTTGCTTGATGTTTGGTAGAGAGAGAGAGAGAGAGAGAGAGAGAGAGAGAGAGAGGGGGAGAGATCTGTTAACTGTTCTCACGCTAATGTATGAGTAAGTATTGTGACACTCAGTCGTGCTGAAATATCTTGAAGTGTAGAGTAGGGTCTCCATACAAATTTGAATTTTTTAGTTGG
Organism: Oreohelix idahoensis; assembly: GCA_024509875.1. Classification (NCBI taxonomy): domain Eukaryota; kingdom Metazoa; phylum Mollusca; class Gastropoda; order Stylommatophora; family Oreohelicidae; genus Oreohelix; species Oreohelix idahoensis. The sequence goes on from JAMPIV010019647.1 coordinate 182,135, forward strand.
CATGAAACGTACCTCTCACATAATACATTAGTTCAATGGGAAAACGATGTTCGATATAGGTCGATCCGCTATAAGTCGTGCTTTTTAGGAACATAACTACAACATATATCAATCTCGTTAACATGGGCATTACTAAGAATTGTCTCTTCACCGTGCATTTAATGATAGTTATTATTCGTCAAATCCGAACTGTTTTGTACCAAGAAGCATAGCGTAACCAGTCTCAGTTAAAACATGTTGAGAACCCAGCACTGTTTATTAAGCTTGAGGGAGACCCAAATATAACTCTGACTTTTGCCTCGTTGGCTGGATACCGAGAGAGCTCACTGTGGACTCATGATAGGCAGAAGGAGATGAGAAGTGGCTCTGTGTATGACGTGACAATTTCTTAGGAGAGCCCAGAGCCAGGGCACAGTTGCTTAGCTCTGCATATTTGGAGAGCCCGCTTAGATGGTGGGGAATGCACAGCGTGGCATGCGCTTCTTTCTCCGAGCCTGTGAGCAGATGTGATGATCATTTTAATGCACGCCAAGCTGGAGAAACTAGAAAATTAATATGAAACAAATATAAAGGTATGTTATCAGGCACTCGCAGGAAATAAAGAAGTAGAACACCAGACAACAGAAAAACAACAGACATGAGTGGCTTACCCAGGATTTGAACACTGGACCTTCCGTGCGACAACCCCGCCTAGCCATGCAAGCGAATCACACTATCCGCCCTGCCATCTACGCATCATCAAAAAATGATGTTTCAATGGCAGGTCAACAGTGCGAACCACAATACATGACACCAGAAGTCCACCATGGGCAGTTCAGCCTATTAATGACGCAATCACTTCTGTTGTATTTCTATCAAGCAGTATAGGCCGAATCCAACAAGACAAGGACCTTAATACTGTGTCCAGTAAATGATAGTAGACTAGAACTGTGAGAACAGGATAGTGGGTAGGTTTGGTATTGTATAAACATTTATTACACATAAGGGAGGGAATCCCGAGGCCTGTAAACAGTAAATTAATATGAAACAAATATAAAGGTATGTTATCAGGCACTCGCAGGAAATAAAGAAGTAGAACATCAGACAACAGAAAAACTACAGACATGAGTGGCTTACCCAGGATTTGAACACTGGACCTTCCGTGCAACAACCCCGCCTAGCCATGCAAGCGAATCACACTATCCGCCCTGCCATCTACGCATCATCAAAAAATGATGTTTCAATGGCAGGGAAATAAAGAGAGTGGTGGACTTCTGGTGTCATGTATTGTGGTTCGCACTGTTGACCTGCCATTGAAACATCATTTTTTGATGATGCGTAGATGGCAGGGCGGATAGTGTGATTCGCGTGCATGGCTAGGCGGGGTTGTCGCACGGAAGGTCCAGTGTTCAAATCCTGGGTAAGCCACTCATGTCTGTTGTTTTTCTGTTGTGTGGTGTTCTACTTCTTTATTTCCTGCGAGTGCCTGATAACATACCTTTATATTTGTTTCATATTAATTTACTGTTTACAGGCCTCGGGTTTCCCTCCCTTATGTGTAATAAATGTTTATACAACACCAAACCTACCCACTATCCTGTTCTCACTGTTCTAGTCTACTATCATTTACTGGACACAGTATTAAGGTCCTTGTCTTGTTGGATTCGGCCTATACTGCTTGATAGAAATACAACAGAAGTGATTGCGTCATTAAAAGGCTGAACTGCCCATGGTGGACTTCTGGTGTCATGTATTGTGGTTCGCACTGTTGACCTGCCAATGAAACATCATTCTTTGATGATGCGTAGATGGCAGGCCGGATAGTGTGATTCGCTTGCATGGCTAGGCGGGGTTGTCGCACGGAAGGTCCAGTGTTCAAATCCTGGGTAAGCCACTGTTGCAGTTAGAGAACGATTTACAGTCAAAGGGAAGGAATAAGGAGAGTTAGAAATGGGACGGTTCAGATAGAGTACAAAAAGGGGATGCGCGAACAATGTTGCGCAGGAGAGAGGTGAACGATAAATCTTGTGGATCACGCTTTCTCAGCGGGCAGTCCAGAAGCGTAAGGCAGAGAAGGAAGCCGCATATACGCGGGCAGCCATGTTAATGGCAATATTCAGATAGTTTAGAGGATGAATATTTCATGGACCAGAAATACTTTGGGTAATGATTAACCCGAAATATTGAATAGTGAGAATTCTTGTTCAGAAGGAGAAACGGTGTGAGTTAGTTTTATTCAGAAAGGAGAAGGTACGTAGGGTGAACTTTATTTCATATAGACAGTAGTCCTGTTCTTCAGTGTTGAAAGGGAAAACAACATCCCCAGAGAGACCCGGTCTACCAATAGATAACCTGAACACTGAGATGATAGATAACAATAGACATAAGAAACTATAAGGAAGAAACAACAGAACTAGATACTATAACACCTGAGTGATCACTGATGGTTAAAAGGTCATAAGGTGTAGATTCGATACTGAGCGAGAGAGAGTGAGGAAAGAAAGAACTTACATATTATATATTCTATGATGGACCAAATGTGGAGGTCAGAGCAGACAGCAATGATCCTTTCATATGTAAATAAACACTATTCAAATTACCATGGCGTTATCGCATCACGTGCTGTGTGTGTGTGACTGTGTGGTATACAGCATATTATAGCTAACCACAGAGGTAAGCGAACCTGGACAGACATTGTCATATATGATTCATAATACAACCACGGGCTGTCACATCTGTATAGAATTTGGTGACGTAACCAACCTCTAGCAGCACACACACATTGTTTATAAACAGGAGTTCAGAAACTATGCTTTATGCTGTCATCTCTCCTCGCTTCAGGCAGAAGACATAGAGACGTTTGACGCTCTAACAGATTTCAACAACCACGAACGACAGATAGCCATGATAATACCTACAGAATAATACAGACAGAAGACACCATAATACATTTTCGGATCTGTGACAGACCTCACCAACTACAGACGGCAGAGTACAACTCAGACAAAAGTCATATTTACGTTTTTATAACATGAAAAAAACAGAGTGACAACAGTGTAAGTTGTAAACATAGAACAAAGTGAACAGTATCGGAACCAGCCAAGCAAAAACGCCACCTCAGAAACCAAGTCGGAATTTTCTTCTTTCAAATCGAACTACACGAGAATAAGTTGCCACAATAAGGCAAAGTACGCCACACATTATATAATTCGGGAGCTGAGACCAACCTCAGCCAGCATTGAAATCAGTCATTCACCAAGACAAAGAACAACACACGAACTGGTTGATGACAGACTTCAAGAACCACAGACGGCAGAACAACGCAGATAGAAGGCAAAATAGCAGTTTCACAATATACGAACAAAACAGTACAGTACAAAGTGTAAACAGAAGCTGACAGTATCGGAACCAGTCAACCAGAAACACCAGCTCAGAAATCAAGTCAAGATTTTTTCTTCCTGCACGAGAGGGGTCGAAAAGACACAGCGGGTACAATATTCACTGTCCTGTAACGCCAGCCCATAAATCAACACGGGGACACTCGTCACAACAGACTGTCAGGTCAACATGTATCGCTCATCAAGTAGTCAGACAGGTCATAGAGTGCAGTTCAATAACCGATTCACGGATAGAAGCCGTTGTGTGTAGCAAAACAGTGTGTAGTCCGGATGGTTTAAAAATATAACAATAGTGTTTGTTAAAAAAAAGAAAAGTCGGTCACGCGCGCAATTTCGCGACAAACGAGTACTCCAACGAAGACGTCTTAATTAATTAGTTTAATCAGACATTGTTGTATTATTATTCTTGTCTTATTAATTAGACATTATAGTAATATTATTGTTATTAATATTATTACTGTTGTTTAATTACTAGTATTATCATTATTATTAGTATTTTAGTCTCACTAATATTGAATTATAACAGTGTATGCATAAAATTTGTTTTGGTAACCATAACATTGTTTTTCAGGGAATCCAAGACTAATAGAATAATTTCGGTTCATTTTCAGGTGCAAGTTAGTTTAAGTTAACCGTAGAAATAAGTAATTATTTTTCAGATTGTTACGATGGCACAGGCCGAACAGACACAGTATAACATGCAAGACAGTCCGACTTTGGCCTTCATAAAGACGATTACCGACACATTAGCCAAGGTAGACAGTGCTAAATACGCAAACGTAAAAGGTAATGTAGATTTATTTTCATGTGACCCACATGCATGCCGTAAGTGGCTTACAGATATTGACAAATATGCAATGTCAATAATTGCAGATGAATTGGAAAAAGTTAAAATTGCGATTTTTTCATCTGTTGATCTGATCACAGACTCTATCAGAAGGCGATTAGACACATTACTTAATGAAAGAGATCTTCAATCAGAGTCTAAATCATACGATAAGAAGGGGAACGGGCATTGTCACACTTGTGATGGAGAACATAATGACAAAAATAAAATCCCAGAAACAGCGGCTGTACGAGCACACTGGAACACACTTAATAAAAGAAGAATAAGAATGGCGGTCAGGAATTTTATGGGAGAAGTTAGAAAAGGGAAGTCCATAGAAATAAATAACATCAACATAGCAAACCAACAGAAGTGCCACATAAGAACACAGAACGGTTGGGAAATGAAGGTAGAACCGCTAGGAGTGTGGAGAAACATAATAGGATCGGGTCAGCAAAATGTCACAATAAAGGAAGAAGGTAATAGGAATAGACCATGGACAAGTCAGGTTAGGACAACAGTCCAGAAACAGGAAAACATACAGAGAGACAGGGTCAGCGTTGGTACACAAGAACCAGAAATAAATGAAACAAAGATGATTAGTGCCGAAACACAAACTGAGATTGATACTGTAGCGTCACACTTGGGGCCAGCACACAATGAGACAGACGTCATGAGAGAAAATGAAACATTGTCACATGGGTTAGACAATAAGAGAAAGTCTAAGATTCCACTCAGTGTAAAAAGGATGAACCAACAAACGGCTAAAGTAGTGATACCACAGCATAGGGATAGCATCGAGGTAAACAATAAGAAGGATGAACCGATGCAGTCGACCAGAGAAAAAAGTCGACAGACAGATAATGAAGCAGAATATAGCAGTAGACGGAGATGGTCGTCAGAATTGGTGTCGACTGACTCAGACAGTGTAGGATCTGACGAGAGTGACGGTAGTCACAGACACAAAAGTACTTATATAAGAGGAGAGAATAGTAGAAGAAGTAAGGAAGAAGGGAGCAAATGTGGAGATAGTAGTAGAGAAAGGGAGTTGTCAGTATACAAACTGGAGAAAATAATAGCGGACAATGCAGAAATGTGGATGCGACATGCAGCGACAATCACGCAGACTGAATGGAGGGAGGCGTATAAACGACAAATTGAAGACTCGGAGAAAAGAAAGACGAAACAGGAGGGTGTAAGTACAGTACAAGAAAAGTACCAGCTTGACATAGAATCAGAATTCGATTCCTCAAGTGGGGAGGATAGAGTTATGGGCCCCGACAAAATTGGATACAGGTCGGATGAGCTCGAGCATATAACGGACGACGAAGGTCGTAGAATTTATTGGCCAAAAAATGAGATTAGTGATCTTGAACGTATAAATCAGGTAAACACGAAGGAAATTACCAAAATAGTTGAACCAAGTATGGAGGAGTTGAAGAAGGTAATAGAAGAAACCATAAAGCGGCCTGATTTTAACTTCTCAAGAAGCATGGTTTGGAGAGTGCTAGAGGAAAAGTATCACACAAACTTTCCACAAACAAGAATTGAAATTGATATGGTTCTGACGAAAATGATAGATGATGCAAACAGGAAAAGGTGAATAGAAAAGGCAGAGCAGGCAAATCGTCATCGAAGTCAGAAGTAAAATAAAGGAAAAAGAAAATATAGATATTAAGTGAAGTAGAGGGGGAGATGAGGGATAAAAGGTCATGAAAAATGACGAGGATATTATGTGAGAAGAAGAAGAGCCATAAGAGATGGCGAAATTAAGAGGGACTAATTGAGATATTGGACGATGAGATATTAAGGGCCATGGGAGATGGCGAAAACAAGAGAATTGCTTGGATAAAAAGGTATGGGAAAATTGAGAGTCACGGAGAAGTGACGGGAATATTGAGAAGCCACAGGAAGGATGGCACAGACATTTAGAAGAGATAGTTCTAGAAGGAATTTATGTAGAAGTGAGAAGCCATGGAGCAAATGGCAAAGAGAGATTTTTGCGGCAGTAGCCGAGTCTTATGAAGGCTTTGGGGAGAAATCATTTTTTTTTCTCCGTAATACATGAAGAGAAAAAATGTGTTGAGAACATTCCAGGGAGGGAACGAAAAACATATTATAAAAAAACGTTAAGTGCGGCGTTTGCCAGACTACAAATGTGAGTCTGTGGAGGGTAACCCTCACCGAACATATACAGTAGAAATTTAGACATGGAGAGACAGTGTTGTGGAGAAGGAAAAAGGAGATAGCACAAAGAGAAGTTCCAGGGAGGGAACGAAAAACATATAAAACGTTAAGTGCGATGTTTATCAGACTACACATGTGAGTCTATTGAGGATAACCCTCACCGAACATATACTACAGAAATTCAGACACTGGGAGACAGTGTTGTGGGAAAAGAAGTCAAGTGACAGGTCAGCAGCAGAAAAATACGCAAGTAGGTCAAAGCGACAACGCGGTTTAAGATAGGTAGACCAAAGAAGTTGAAAGTATTTCCGCGTAGTAGACCAAGGACAGAAGTCTAGTTAGTAGAGGGTGGACAGAGGTATGGCAATTCAATGTTGCCATGATAGTAAATGGCTCACACCATCACGAACTATGTATATAGGGAGACATGACAGAAGACATGTTTGGCTTTATACGAGTGAAGAGGAAGGCCAGACAGTTCACACCGGTGTGTGGTGACAGAAGATAATTCGATATGAGGAATTGACATGTATGACAATAGGAGTGACTGGATGTGTAAAAGGAAATAAACTTTGTATGGTGAAGTACACAGTTGGCAGAATGTGAGTGAGAAAGGCAAGGGTTAAGAACAGTCATAAATGTGAAGAAGAAAGGTCACTTAAGAAAAGTGACGGGAAAAGAGTTATTCCTCAGTTTTGTTATGATAATATGTTGTAATGTAAGAAAATAATGACATGTTAAGTGATATGAAAAAAAAAATGAAGACCACTAAAGAAGTGGAATGTATAACATGTCAAATGTATGTTTTTTGAAATTATGTAACGTGAGCAGATAGGAGAAAAAAGCAAAGATGAGTGGTCATAAATGGGAACGAGATGTTGATGAATGTACGTTCTCAGTACAATTTAATTGTGTTGTGTAAAGGGAAATTGTCCTTTGGCACAGATAAGAATTGGTAATTTTCTGAGCTAGGGTTGTAACAGCACATTGATAAAGATTTTTGTTATATAGGACAAGTACAATAATAGTGTTGGTACAGTCATGAAAATAAATTTTTTCTCCTGCCGATAAATAATTTATTTTTAAGGGAGATAATGTGGCAGTTAGAGAACGATTTACAGTCAAAGGGAAGGAATAAGGAGAGTTAGAAATGGGACGGTTCAGATAGAGTACAAAAAGGGGATGCGCGAACAATGTTGCGCAGGAGAGAGGTGAACGATAAATCTTGTGGATCACGCTTTCTCAGCGGGCAGTCCAGAAGCGTAAGGCAGAGAGGGAAGCCGCATATACGCGGGCAGCCATGTTAATGGCAATATTCAGATAGTTTAGAGGATGAATATTTCATGGACCAGAAATACTTTGGGTAATGATTAACCCGAAATATTGAATAGTGAGAATTCTTGTTCAGAAGGAGAAACGGTGTGAGTTAGTTTTATTCAGAAAGGAGAAGGTACGTAGGGTTGTGGTAAAGTGGGATGTTATAAATATTTATAGGGGACTTAGTGTACTGACTGAGATCAGCTGTGAAGGTATCTATATCTAATAAGAGTAGTGTATTATAGATAACCTTACTTACTGCCACATATGTATACCTCAGTCAGAATTATTCTGGAATAGTGTGATGACTACGTTATATGTCTAGGGTATGTGTATGATGAAGTGTAAGTCATAACAACAACAGACAGATAAACAATTTGATTTATTCCACCACACTTGACAACACTGTGACACTCACATACATAAAACACTCTAAGAGGATATCTTAAAGGAGTCACTTATAACTTTTCAAATAACAATATGTATTCAGTGCTGTCATGAATGTATATGTGTCCTGATTCAAATACAAAGGGAACCAGGAATCACAATCAATTTTAATTACAATTTATATGTACAGAATTTATTAATATGATTCTTGTAGTGACATATATTATTAATGGTATCCTATGTGTGTCAGTTGTGTAGTGGTAATATGAGGTAATACTGGTTTTGTTTTGTTCAAGCTCTGTTGGTATTTGTCATCATGACTTCAATAGTTTGTTTCTATTGGAACTAGTATTGGAGATGTTCTCAGTTCCTGGTATTAAAACAATTAAATTCCCCTCTTAATCTTAGTTTACAATGTCATTGTAAGATGGGGTACATAATGTTGAGCTCCATGGCCACACTCTCTTATCTTGCGTGATGACTGCAGTAAAAGACTCCTCTGCTCGATAACTGTACTGAGTTCTGGAGCCACCCCACTGGTTGCTATATGGACCAAGGAGTATGCTGTCCACTTCTGGCTTCAGCAAAGCTCTGACCAGGTGCTGCTCAATAACTTTAAGACCACGGTCCCTGAAACAAGAAGGTTGTACCTTCTACGTCAGAACAAATTTACACTCTATTTCTACACTGAGCACAATACATCACAAACATTGAGTTCAGAGCGTTAGGCCAACTGTCAGCTTCATCTGAAATACTTTATACCAGTATTTCCCTCCCTAATGGTTACTACGCCTCTGCAATTCCAGCATTATTTCTTTCTAGTTAATAATCTAGGTGTCAGTGTACTGTTTGGCCATTCCATGCAGTTTTACTTTCCTCCGACACCTTCTGTTCAGGCTGGGGCACTATAGGCTTTACATCATGTTCGCTACTGAACCACACATATATACAGACATAAATTATCAATTTACATTCAATTTTCATTAAAAGATATTGAATATTTCAAGCTTACCACAATTCATGGAAATAATAATAACAGTTTCGTTGACTGGCAATGAATATAGCACAACTCCGATCTGCCGATGTCCCAGGCTTTATTTTATAAAAAAATATACACTGGTGCTCAACGCACTGCTTCTTAGTAGGTTTATTACAAGATGTGGCAATGAACAGACGCTCTGAATTGAGTATATTCGCAGCTCTACCCAATCACACCACGTCTACACCTCTTTTCAAAAAAGTACCCCTTTCTCACGTTTCCCCTGACAACACAAGATAGTATTTATAGTCCGACCAATCGTGTTTAGTCTTTCATTTGTTGCGCTCCAATCACATAGGAGTTAACATGGTAGGCTATTTCCGTAACGTAATGTTTTTTCAAACACGTTATAAAAAAATTTTATGAGCAGAAATGATTTCATGCTGTCAGGCACCCCCACTATTTTATTTTGGCCATAACTTGGTAATTCCTAGACTATTTGCGTAACGTTTTACATATTCTTTGTCAGCAAACCCTAAGGAATCCAAATATCTTAATCTAAGGAAGCTAGGTGGCTGCGTTCAAAATGTGCATTTTCTACCACCTCCTGTTCACTTCAATCCCCATGTGGTGTCTGGGTACTGTCATGTTTTCAAACGTAAACCGGTATAATGTCATAATTCCCAATAAGCGTTTTTCAGGATTTTAAAACCTAACTCTGGGAAGGGTAGTGAATTTTATCACTGTCGATTTGAAATAAAGTTAGTGCATGTGGCCTTACACGCGTGATGGCAGCAATTGTGTATCGCGCGACGCGTGTTTAGTGATGCACGTGTCCCTGCTTTCTGCCTCTCCCTTCTCTCTATCCTTTAGTCCATCTGTCTTTTAGTTACGCCGTGTATAAAATGGAATGAATGAAATATTAAATTTAGGTCATTGATCAGCTTGCGTATCTCAAGGTTTTTCCAAGAAATACAGTACACGTTTCATTGAAGAAAGCGGGTAATAATACAGTAGGCTTTTACTATCAACGTGAAAGCGTTACAATTTGCAGACGAAGTAGAAAACAAGGGGGATTTCGAGTACAGTCATTGTGACAGCACTGTTCTTTACCATTCTTCTTTCCTTTTATTAAATTTATTTGTTAGGCTTTGCATTTACGTTTTAATTTATATATGGGGATTAGAATAATTCACGACAAGGGTGAACTTTATTTCATATAGACAGTAGTCCTGTTCTTCAGTGTTGAAAGGGAAAACAACATCCCCGGGGAGGCCCGGTCTACCAATAGATAACCTGAACACTGAGATGATAGATAACAATAGACATAAAAAACTATCAGGAAGAAACAACAGAACTAGAGACTATAACACCTGAGTGATCACTGGTGGTTAAAAGGTCATAAGGTGTAGATTCGATACTGAGCGAGAGAGAGTGAGGAAAGAAAGAACTTACATATTATATATTCTATGATGGACCAAATGTGGAGGTCAGAGCAGACAGCAATGATCCTTTCATATGTAAATAAACACTATTCAAATTACCATGGCGTTATCGCATCACGTGATGTGTGTGTGTGACTGTGTGGTATACTGCATATTATAGCTAACCACAGAGGTAAGCGAACCTGGACAGACATTGCCACATAAATATAATAGAATTCATAATAACAACCAGGGCTGCCACACCACTCGTATATGTGGTTTTTCTGTTGTCTGGTGTTCTACTTCTTTATTTCCTGCGAGTGCCTGATAACATACCTTTATATTTGTTTCATATTAATTTACTGTTTACAGGCCTCGGGTTTCCCTCCCTTATGTGTAATAAATGTTTATACAATACCAAACCTACCCACTATCCTGTTCTCACTGTTCTAGTCTACTATCATTTACTGGACACAGTATTAAGGTCCTTGTCTTGTTGGATTCGGCCTATACTGCTTGATAGAAATACAACAGAAGTGATTGTGTCATTAATAGGCTGAACTGCCCATGGTGGACTTCTGGTGTCATGTATTGTGGTTCGCACTGTTGACCTGCCATTGAAACATCATTTTTGATGATGCGTAGATGGCAGGGCGGATAGTGTGATTCGCTTGCATGGCTAGGCGGGGTTGTCGCACGGAAGGTCCACTGTTCAAATCCTGGTTAAGTCACTCATATCTGTTGTTTTTCTGTTGTCTGGTGTTCTACTTCTTTATTTCCTACGAGTGCCTGATAACATACCTTTATATTTGTTTCATATTAATTTACTGTTTACAGGCCTCGGGTTTCCCTCACTTATGTGGAGAAACTAGAGCTCGTGAGGTGAACTCAACACGTTTAGGAATAGCAGAAAAGCCGCAAGAAAAGCCTAGATCTACTTTATAGATAATACTTGGCATTGGCTGCAGAAAGATTGAGAAGTTCAGCAGTTCTAGTTAAACAACAACAATAAATCCATTCTACCGCTGTACGAAGTTGACATTGTTATCTTGACCTAGATATCGCTTGGCTGATCCTTATCGTAAGAAATGTGGTCATTTGCTGTCACATGCTTTAGCTTCGACTCGGAAAGACATGTATTCAGAAAGTTATAATTTTTTTTTTCATTCATTACGCTTGTAAGTTGCTACTTCATAATTCCTGTGGTTGAAAGCCGATCGATTTTTTTTCTACTGTTTTAAATAACAACTGAAGTTTGCTACTGTACACGTTTAGCAGTATACTTGAACTCAAAAATCTACCAGCTGGAACAATAAGCTAGGTAGCACCAGACGAGTGATTATTTTTACCACACTTCTGGTTCACCTTGTTTCCACCTGTAACATTTTTGGGATTAATATTTTCGTTGTGTTAGTCATTATACGTCATTATTTCTTGTATATTGGTGCTACCTGTTTGTTTACAACAATCTCCCAACTCTTATTTTAAAAGTTATATTTAATAATCTCGTTGAGGTGTCTGTCCTGGGCATATCAGGAATTTGTAATGCCCTGCGTGAATATTTATTACATTGTGAACGTTAGCTGTACATTCTTCAGTATAATTGAATATTGTAATATATTTGTAGAATACGTCTCTTGTTATATTATTTTTGTTATTTTCTTATGACAATTTTGTCTATCCTGTATGTAGATTAAACAGCAGTTCCACAGTTTTTGTGTGGCATGCATGCATGATTTTGCTATTATGTCTACGTTTTTCTCACTTTTTCCTTCACAATTGTTCATTTAGGCTGTTAGATTTTATTTCGTTTTGTTACATCATTTATACTTGTGTTTGTAAGTCATTTATATTTATTCATTAATACATTTACTTGATCGTCTGAAGTAGGAAATTATTGGAAATCTGAGCGGTTTGATATTTCACATATTTATATACACAACTGCGTGATGTATCTATATGTAGTATATGGCAAATAGTATAAAATTATTTTGGTATTTAAGTGAATGTCTAAGAACAGTACTGTTGCTTTACTCGACTGTAATCAACGGAAAAAAAAACAGCTTACTAGATTTTATTAAGGCTAGCCAATTACTGGCAAAATCGAATTTCTCTCGAAAAATGGACATAGATAAAACCAAAACAAGAAAGCTCTGAGAAAAAAAAACTAAACAGGATCAGGCGAGATCTAATAGACAGGCTAGGCATTATCTCAAGAAGACCATCATAGATCCGTATGTGGAGTTGATACAAACTAAAGCACAAAAATGATGCGTGAAAAATCAAATGAACTCAAAATACTGTACCGTCTAGGTTCAATCTCAGACAAGAAAAAAAAAACTGTACAAACTTAAGTTATCAATGTACAATGATACACTGGACATGCTTCCGTGCTTAGAAAATCAAGCCAAAGCTATTCAGTAAGATGAGAGCAAAATGGACCCATCGTTATCTATCATTTGTGTGGTCCATCTTTTGAAGCACGAATCTCCCTTTCACATAATAAAAGGACTGACTATGACAATCGTAAGGAGACCTTAGTGTGCAAATACCAACTGACAGACAACGGCTGTAGACTACAGCGGCACAAGTCTACCCCAATTAAAGTTGATGATTTTAAAGTATTGACTAGTAAGATATCTCCATGTCTTGATTATTGGGTAGAACTACCGGTACAACAAACAATTATGTTAATGTGAATTCTAAATATTCTGCAGGATAAAGTTATGACTACAGGTCACTTGGATCTAGACACATTTATTCAAGAGATGAAACAACGCGATTTACTAAGCACGTTCTAAGTGAGGGGCAGTAATTAAAGATTTCGCGTCAGATAATGCATTAAGGCAAACGTTTTGCACGCTCTCTACATTTCTTAACGGGGCCTCAGGCCACCATTCTAGGTCAATCCTGTAGGTTCACGTGTTTCCTTCTCAGGGCATCGGGCCACCATTCTAGGTAAATCCTATAGGTTCACTGTGTTTCAATGGTTTTTACCCCCACAACTTTAACGCAGGCTTATGTCTACTTTGATTGCTCACATCCCTTTGTGAGGAGCAGTAGTTATCGTTATTGGGGCAGGTAAAGCGTGGGGGCACTTATGCCGTGTTACTAAGAAAACAAAACAAGGAGGCATACGACAGGTAAAATCATTCTCCAGTCTTGTTGATCTAGGGCACTCTAAACGGAACGTCTCCATGTCAATAATAGTGGGCACCCTTTGGCTTCGGAGCACAAAATATTGACCAATGTCATGGTGCATATCACTGTGAATAAAAATAGATATGTGAAAAGATAATAAATCAGTGAATATACAAAATAGGTGAACGGAATATAGATATAATATCTATCTATCTATCTATCTATCTATCTATCTATCTATCTATCTATCTATCTATCTATCTATCTATCTATATATCTATCTATCTATCTATCTATCTATCTATCTATCTATCTATCTATCTATCTATCTATCTATCTATCTATCTATCTATCTATCTATCTATCTATCTGTCTGTCTGTCTGTCTGTCTGTCTGTCTGTCTGTCTGTCTGTCTGTCTGTCTGTCTGTCTGTCTACCTACCTACCTACCTACCTACCTACCTACCTACCTACCTACCTACCTACCTATCTATCTATCTATCTATCTATCTATCTATCTATCTATCTATCTATCTATCTATCTATCTATCTATCTATCTATCTATCTATCTATCTATCTATCTATCGATCGATCGATCGATCGATCGATCGATCGATCTATCTATCTATCTATCTATCTATCTATCTATCTATCTATCTATCTATCTATCTATCTATCTATCTATCTATCTATCTATCTATCTATCTATCTATCTATCTATCTACCTACCTACCTACCTACCTACCTACCTATCTATCTATCTATCTATCTATCTATCTATCTATCTATCTATCTATCTATCTATCTATCTATCTATCTATCTATCTAACTATCTATCTATCTATCTATCTATCTATCTATCTATCTATCTATCTATCTATCTATCTATCTATCTATCTATCTATCTATCTATCTATCTATCTATCTATCTATCTATCTATCTATCTATCTACCTACCTACCTATTTACCTACCTACCTTCGGTCTATCTATCTATCTATCTATCTATCTATCTATCTATCTATCTATCTATCTATCTATCTATCTATCTATCTATCTATCTATCTATCTATCTATCTGTCTGTCTGTCTGTCTGTCTGTTTGTCTATCTACTTACCTACCTACCTACCTACTTACCTATATATCTATCTATTTATCTATCTATCTATCTATCTATACACGAAGGCCAGTGCTGATACGCACTGATGGTCACAGAATGTATATTCTGCTAAGACAGGGAAAGATAAGCTACATCGAACCTTTTTTGTTTTTTTTCATTAAGGTAGTTGCTACTTGTCTTTGTAGCACGAATCTTTCATCTATCTCCCATATAAATGGAGCTGCTGGTTTTATCAGGAAGCGTTTCATTTATTGTAATATTTTTGTGTTTGTATTTATTTTATACTTTATACTATATTATTTCTCTAATCGGAATTTTTACTTTTTAGTTACAGTTCATCTTGTTTTATTGTTAAAAAAAAAGATATTGTTTATATAGTATTTAATGTTGTGTGGGAGATTATTTGTAGTTAATCCGTATTTATCTATGGGGGAATCTACCACCACTGTAGACTACTGGCTCGCATCTTTATTTATATTAGCTTTTGTTTTTGTAATACAGTGTTTTATTAACTTTTGTATTTCTGATTGGGTCTTAATGCCTATGAGATATTCTACCCTCACTTCTATCTAGTGATTATTGCAATATGACTTAATGTTTTGCCTCTTTTGGCCATATGTTTTGCAGTCCACCAGAAAGTATCAAATTGTGTTTGGTTCTTGGCACTCTACACATGTGGGTCTCTCTATCATGAAATACCCAGTTCTAAGTTTGAGCCGTAGCAATTTTTTATTAATTTGGAATTTTTTAGTTCATCTTGAATTTGGTTTTGGATGTTTGTTTTTTTTTTTCAGGATTTTATATGAGTGTCCTCCTATTACTACTTTGGTTCCATGCTAGTATCCATTCTTTAGTTATTTCTTGAGCAATTAAGCTCTTAATTTCAAATTTTCCAAGGCCTACTTCAATTTTATTATAACTAGTTCTTCCCCCTTTGGCTTCTTTGTTCGCAGGTTCATTTTCTGCTATCCCAACATGCGCTGGTATCCATGTTAGTGTGACACTGCATCCTGCGGTATATAGAAATGTATTGACCTGCAGTTTTACCTGTACAATATCTGGCCTGCTGCATTCAAATCTGTTTCTGATTGCTAGTACTGTTGAAAGGATCTGTGAGAATGGTTGCATTTATTAAGTGGGTTTTCTGCAACGATTTCTAACGCTTTTAAGATTGCCACTAATTCTGCTGTAAAGATGGATGTATTACCTGTTACTTTATATCTTTCGTAAATTTTCAATTTTGGTATTGCTATTCCCGCTTCTTATTGTCAACCTTTATCATTCTGCTGGTATTTCCTCTCTCTCCCCAACTTTGCCAAGTAGTTTGTATAATATCTCTGTAGAGGAATCAATATCTGTTTTGATGGAATCTGCTGGAATTCCAACTGGACCAGCTGCTTTTCCATCTTTCAGAAGCTTGATGGCTTTCTTTATTTCTTCTCTACTTGGTCGTTCACAGCTAATTTGTAGCTCCCCTTCTGCTGGCTGGATGTCACGGGGATTAGTTCTAGCTGGTCTATTGAGAAGTTCCTCAAAATGTTCTGTCCATCTCTTCATTTGTTTTTGTATATTACTAAGCAATTTTCCATTCTATAAAAATTTTTTTTTTATTGCTAATTAAAAAATCTCGTTCTTAATCTTTCTGCAAATAGATCCGTACTGTTAGACTCAATTTGTTCTATGCTTAGTCTACTTAGTTCTAGTTGGAATGACTGCCAGTTTTTTTTTTAATGGAAGTTGAATGTAGAGTAGGTTTGAAGATTCTTGGACTAGGTCTGTATTTGCCGATTAGATTTATTTCTATGGGCAAGTGGTCTCAGCTGGAGTAACTCAGTACCTCCCATTTAGCAGATGCTAGGTTTGGTGTAATAATACTTACATCTACTGCTGTTTCTACTCTACTGTTGCATGGGTTAATCCTTGTCATTGGGCCATCATTTAGATCAGTGTTTCTCAAGCGGTGTGCCGTGGCACACTAGTGTGCCGATTCGCTTATCAAAGTGTGCCGCAAAAAGATTTTTAAATTTAATACACGATGTATATTTTTAGTGATCATGCAATGTAAAACTGATCTTACAGCTTGGATTCATTCATTAATAATTGGAACTATTAACTGCTTTGAACAAAAATAGATATACTTCAAAATTATTTTAAACAATTAAAAGAAAATTAAAACTGAGAAATTTTTTTTAAATTCTAAAGTACCCACAAATTAGTATATTTAACTTAGTATATATTACTGTAATTTCTTATTCATGCGCCGGGTCAGATATGTTAGCCGCACAATTTTAGAAAATTGAAAAGTGTGCCGTGAACACAAAAAGGTTGAGAAACACTGATTTAGATTGATTAGCGCTTTTTCGCTTCCCCTGATATTTCCTACAGATAACTGGCCAATGGCAAAAGAATATCTTGGCGGCCGTAGCTAATATTCAAAATGTGTTAACAACAAATGCTAATACTCTCATCTTAACTCCATCATACATGGAAGACAAAGTTGTCGATAGTACCAAGCTGAGATGCACCTTACAGTGCTACCTTCGACTGAACAAAAAGAAATACAATAAACAGAAGAGAAAGGAACACTTAGAGAGAAACATCCGACAGAACAATGCTGAGGGGTAACACCTTAACGGTTCATAATCCTCATTTTCAGATGTGACTGGAGAAGTCTATTACAATATGCTATCTCAGCTTAATCTACACTTACAACACGCTTTATGGTTGTAAGTGGTTCGAACTTTTATCTCTTCTCTCACATTCACCCAGAAATCTCCTGGTGTATAGAACAATAAGCTAAAACGAGTCAGGGAGAAAAACACTCAAACACACACACAGGGGAGAAACATAGAGACAAAGAGTTACGTAATATAGGGAGCTTGTTTTACACTTACCTATACATGTCTACCTTCATCACGTCAAACTCGTTGAGGTATAGCATGTTAAAAGGCATCCGTAACCAGACATCCATCTGAAATATTAAGTCATGATTTGATCAACACGTACAAGTGTTGGTCACAGAAGATGGTCACAGAAAGATGACTGTGACCACATCATTGAATGAAAGACTTGTGTACCAATCTTTTCCGTAATAACTATTTGCATGCCACAAAACGTGTGTTTGGGGACATTTCAAATTCACTATCAAGATCAAAACTGCAGTATACAAGTATAATGTCTGCGTCACCAAACATGCTTCTATATTTGGCATTGAGACAGATACAACCTACGTTTAACAAGAAAGAACCTTAGTACTTTCTATTTAATGTGTCTAAACCACAAACTTTTTTATGCAACAATTTTTTGTCATTGGAAGTAAAAAAAAAAGTTCAGTATTATAAAGAACAAATCCGTGTATATGGAAGTGAGTCATGGATAATTATTAAACAAGTAATTGGTTGACAGAAGAATGTTAACATTGCTATGACATCCACAAAGAGTAATGACGATGTCCTGGAAGAAGCCAACGCGCAAAGAAAACTTATTTCACAAGTTAGCAAGAAGGAATCGCCCTTTTTTAGGCATGTTATGAGAAGAGGAACGCTGGAATATACCTTAACAACAGGTATGGTTGAAGGTAAATGAGATAGTGGAAGGCAAAGAGCGCAAATACTGGGCAGCTTGACATCGTGTAATGGGAGGAAGTCAACAGCAGAATTGGTAAATTGTACCGGAAACAGGAAGTTGTGGAGAGACATGGTCTCCTACGGCACTAGACACGGTACTTGAAGAAAAATAAACCACATGCTCGATATGTCGTTAAAGGAAAAAATTGACAAAAGCCCAGGTGTTGTCACGTGCTGGCTTTAAAGCATAATATGGACTGCTTAAGCAGCGCCGACTGTGTTGGCTTGGCCATGTTCGCCGCGTGGAAGATGGTCGCATCCCCACAAACATTTTCTACAGATAACTGACAGATGATAATAAAACAGTCAGGCGACCGTAGCTGAGGTTTAAAAATGTGTGCCAGAGAGATATGAAGGCACTTGATACAAATCCAGCAGCCTGAGAAGATGAAGCTGCCAATCACACCAAGTGGCAATGCTCTACGGCACCACCTTAGATTGAGTAAAAAGAAGCTCTCACAGCAAGTACAAGGCAAAAGAACACGCAAAAGATACATCAGACAAAATAATATTTGAGGGGTATTACCTCGGGAGCGCATTCCCAAAGGTAGTTATGGTTGAATCTACTGCCATTAGCTATTATTATCAGATACCTCACAAAAACTATTTCAGTGTAACTAAGTTACGGTATAAATATGATAGGAAAGTTATATTAGTGATTGCGTCTTTAAACTGTCTGGGTCGTCCACGGCTTCTATATACTTTAGTTGTTGTGACGACAAGTCTGTACGTGTCCTTTTGTGTGATCTTCACACCTTCAACCCTCCGGCGGTATCCTTTCTTTTTCTTCATTTTTCTCATTCATCGTTTTTATTTGGCATAAATCATGCCTTTTCATTCGTTATTTTCACTATTTTTCTCTATGCTGGACATAGAATGGTGAATTCTCTAACTTGCCACTCCCCTATGGCAGTATTTGCTATGGTAGTAATGCGTATATTATTGTCTCACACTTCACTCCCAGACTGTTGTTACGATTCGCTAGGTTTGGTGACCCGGCCAGCGATAATATATTATCGCCTAATCTGTCTGAACACTTGTGGAAACGTGGCCGTGTAACATTTGACCTCACTGGGAAGCGGTTGATCGTGTTGACACAAGCTGGTATGTGATCAGAAGAAAGAGGACCACATGGGCTGTCTAGACATCTTTCTGGCGTAGGCACGCAGATTATTCTGATAAACATAGGTGCGCGGGAAGTCTTAGGTAACGATATGACATCACTGTGTAAGAGGCCACGCGTGTATATTATATTTAATATTTTCAAATACGCGTGGGATGAGTAATGCTTAATTTCCCCACCCAAACAGTGCTAGATAGATTGGATTGGTTCGCTATAATCTACAATGATTTGATTGGAACTTTCGGCGAAAACACAGCTGGGATTTGAAACTAAGCATTGTGAGATATAATCTAACAAACTCGGAGTCACAGCACGCAACACAGAACAGACAGACTGCATCGCAGCGTCAACTCAACACCTCCTACAAGCTAGAGGAAAGGGGATAGGACTTATCATTCCACAATTATAAGTACCAGATCGAGTATTGGGCAACTTTGGAATTCACAAGTAAACCCGCCATTTTAATACAAGACTGGAAACTTGGGAATTTTATCACAAGAAGCCATAAGAGGAATTATACAAACAGTTTTTCCAGGTCTGGAATTCGCAGAACACCAGCCGTCAGAAGAATTAACTCATATTTTCCAGACCATTTCATTAGAGGAATTATACAAACAGTGTTCCCAGGCCAGGAATTCACAGAACACCAGCCGTCAGACGAATTAACCCATAAGTGCAGACCTTAAGTGATTTGAACTGCACATAAATACAGGGCTGTTGGTCTATTCTAATCTCCGCCAGGAGAAGTGTGTATTCCCACAATTTTGGGGTAAGTATAAACAAATTATTAACAATGTAAATTCTACATGTTTCTTGCTAAGTGGTTATATATGAGGCTGGCAACCTCAACCAATGAAAATAGTATATTCATGAACGACTACTGCAAGATGGTGATTGTTTCTGACTAGTCGTGCGGGAAACCCGATAGAAGAGCGACATAGACCCCGATGGGAGTAGCGACGAGTAATGAGTGATGATTACATCACATGTGCCTAAAGTGTATAGAATCATTTTGTGAGATTTATATACCCTTTTAATTGTAATTCAGGCAAATCATTATTCATGCACTCCAGACGCAATTTCCTAGTTAATATCCAGAAGGATATTGGTGAATTTTCATTGTATTCCCTGAGTTACATTGTGTGCTCTCGGGAATTTAATTCTTCTGAGATGTTAACATTAGT
Source organism: Oreohelix idahoensis (assembly GCA_024509875.1). Lineage (NCBI taxonomy): Eukaryota > Metazoa > Mollusca > Gastropoda > Stylommatophora > Oreohelicidae > Oreohelix > Oreohelix idahoensis. Next base: position 202,825 of record JAMPIV010019647.1, read on the forward strand.
AGGTGGAGTGCATGACAATGGGCCTGTTAGTTTTCGGAGAACAAATGTACTGAGGCATTTGTTTATTTCTAATTTGTCATAGTTCATGTTTACAAGACATCAGACTTAAGTACTGAAGTTCCTACGCCACCAGTGTGAGAGAAGAGTATCACCACCAACCGCCTACAGTGGATGAATTACGTGGAGAAGTGTACTCATCACCAAAAAGAAGTGACGGAAACTACAGCTGCAAGACTCAGCTGGAGTTAAGTTGTGTGTAACCGGCTACAGCAAACATTACATACATTCTTATTAACGCCCTACTAAAACCTCAATGAGGAAAAATTTAATATATCTTTCACCCCATTTAATCCTTATTTTAACTTGTTGAACTAATTGACTATTAAATTTGTTGTATGTTATTTTACATTAAACAATAATAGTTGATTCAGATTATTTGTACGAAAGCAAACGTATGAGCCAATTTTTCTTGATAAATACACACACACACACACACACACACACACATATATATATATATATATATATATATATATATATATATATATATATATATATATATATAGAGAGAGAGAGAGAGAGAGAGAGAGAGAGAGCAATTAATTATAAGAGGGCATTCATTGGATTACTCCAACTGAGGGCTTGAAGGGCCAGAATCAGTTCAGAACCCCTTCAGAAATGGCAACGGACCAGATAATAAGTTAACAAATTTGCTCATCCCTTAAGGAGCGTTTGTTCTTGACTTCTGGGAATTTCTTGTGAACGTTCCCCTACGGTAGAATCGCCATTCATCTTCTATCTATATCTTTGACAAGAGTAATCTTACGCGAAGATAGATACCTTGGACGACATACTTTTATATACGATTGCATTGTGACCATTAGTGGACCACTTCTGCAAAGCAAGGGGAGGCAATCCCATGACAGTTGAGTGAGTGTCTTGAGAATGACCTCAGCCAATAATGTGCACTTTTTTGGAGTGCAAAATGGGATGAGCGTCCTTTCACGATGTACTGTAACAGCAAAGCGATAGTGTCATTTCTTTGGTCCTAGGTTCGATTCCCGGCAAATCTATCCCTTATATTTTCTTTTCTGTTGTCTAGTGTCATCCTTTATGTCCAAGTAGTACCTGTTAATTACCTTTATTAATTTACTGTTCACAGGACTCAAGATTTCCTCAATTATTTGTGTGTATAAATATGAGACAATAGGTGTTGTAATTTTAATAGCTATCAACTTTGCTGTTCAACTCCTCAAGGAACATTGACCTTCAAGAAGTCTATGCCAGGTCCTTCTAACCCAAGGAACATTGACCTTCAACTAATCTATGCCAAGTCCTTCTGACACAAGGAACATTGACCTTCAACAAATCTATGCCAAGTCATTCTAACCCAAGGAACATTGACCTTCAACAAATCTATGCCAGGTCCTTCTAACCCAAGGAACATTGACCTTCAACAAATCTATGCCAGGTCCTTCTAACCCAAGGAACATTGACCTTCAACAAATCTATGCCAAGTCCTTCTAACCCAAGGAACATTGACCTTCAACAAATCTATGCCAGGTCCTTCTAACCCAGGGAACATTGACCTTCAACAAATCTATGCCAAGTCCTTCTAACCCATGGAACATTGACCTTTAACAAATCTATGCCAGGTCCTTCTAACCCAGGGAACATTGACCTTGAACAAATCTATGCCAAGTCCTTCTAACCCCAGCAAACCGTTAAATGTCGTCCAGTGCCTTTCTCATCCCTTTGATTTATGTCTCCATTTCTCTTCTTAAAGTTGTGTTCAGTCATTCTCTACTTCGAGTACCCAACATTAGGACGAAAATTGCCTTCTACGTATAAGCTATCTTACTTACTTAGTTATTCCTCTTCTACCGTGAGGTGTAGATATATGAAAGAGAGAGCGCCATGCTACCATGTCGGATGTCTTCCTCCTGACCAGGTTCCATTCTAGTCCTTGGTCCTTCAGAGATTGTCTAATTTTGTCCTCCCTGCGGACTCTGGGTCATCCTGGAGGTCTGGATCTCTGTCTTTTAGCCTCCTATACAACAGTGACAGCTGGTCTTCTTCTATTAAGCAGACTTGGTCAAACCATCTTAATTGGGATTGTTCTACTTGCGTCTGCAGACGTTGGGTTTTTAGGCATTGACGTGTCGTCTGGCTGCGGACCATGTCTCTTCTTGTTACTTCAAGCACCTTTTTCAGATACTTTATTTCCGAGGTCTGGATCTGGCTTTTGTGGGTTGTAGTCTTTGCTCATGACGTGCATCCATACGTCAAGACTGGGACTTAGGTGGAGCGGTATGCAACCTCTGACTTCTAACTTCTTGCTAACTTCTCTTTTGCTGAGGAATCCTCGATTTATGACCTGAAAATGTCTTTTAGCTGCTGCTCTTCGGGTGGCCAAATCTTTTCCAGTCTATGACAGTTGCGGGGTATATAAAGTTTACCTGCCTCAGGACCTGTTCTCCCAGCTAAATCTGATGCTTTCTTTCCTCTCGTGATATCACCATGGTTTTGTTTAGGAGCTGCTGGTAACCATCCCTCTCTTCTCCAGCTCTTTCTTCCAGACTTGCAGGTTGAATTGAAGATGTGCCTCTTATTTAGCGATCAAGGCAACATCATCGGCAAATCACAGCTCTGACATAGAAACCTATCTCATCGTCTAGTTCCCAACTGAATATTTTCTTGTTTTCTAATTAAATATTTGGATGACATCATCCATGAGGAGTATACATAGATATGGTGACAGGATATCACCTTGTCTTACACCAGTGGTGATCCTGAACTCTTCTGACGTATGGTTTGCCGTCCTCACATAATTTATGCAATACTTGTAGAAGTTCTGTATAGCACGTATTAGAGGTTTTTCCTTGCCAAGCAGTCCCAAGTTTTGTCCAAGGGACCTTGTCAAATGCTTTTTCAAGACGCAAGAAACAAAAGTGCATCTCACTTTTATACTCAACGACCTTTACACTCAGCTGTCTAAAAGTGAAGATAATGTCTTGAGTAAATTAATATGAAACAAATATAAAAATATGTTATAAGGCAGTAGAATACTAGACAACAGAAAAACAACAGACGAGGCCTGTAAACAGTAAATTAATATGAAACAAATATAAAGGTATGTTATAAGGCACTCGTAGGAAATAAAGAAGTAGAACACTAGACAACAGAAAAACAACAGACATGAGTGGCTTACCCAGGATTTGAACCCTGGACCTTCCGTGCGACAACACCTCCTAGCTACGCAAGCGAATCACACTGTCCTCCATGCCATCTACGCATCCCCAAAAAAGGATGTTTCAATGACAGGTCATTAGTGCGAACCTCTATACATAACACCGGAAGTTTACCATGGGCAGTTCAGCCTATTAATGACGCAATCACTTCTGTTGTTCTCCTATATATCAGTATTGGTCAGTCCAACAAGACAAAGACCTTAATACTGTGTCCAGTATGATAGTAGACTTAGAACAGTAAGAACAGGACAGAGTGCCTTATAACATACCTTTATATTTGTTTCATATTAATTTACTGTTTACAGGCCTCGTGGTTTCCCTTCCTAATGTCTTGAGTACTTCAGTTTGCGTGGAAGCCACATCGAAGCTCATCCATTTGAGGCTATTCTAGGCGTCTGAGTCTCTATTCCAGGATTCTACAGCAGATTTTGCTCGGGACACTGAGTAGGCATATGCCTCTATGATTTCCGCATTGTCGGTTGTCACCCTCTTTGAAAATGGGTGTTAGGATGGCAATCTCCCATTCCTTTGGTATGATCTTGTTGCACCAAGATGTCTGTTAGACCCGCATGAGTAATAGGTCCCCTGCTGCTCCCATGTACTTAACCATTTCTGGTGTTATATCACCATGCCCTGCTGCTTTGCCCATCTTGATTTTCTCCAGTGCTGCCTTCAGTTCTTCCACCTTTATGTCATCTTCACCACTATTGGTTTTTTCTTCTGTGCTTGTGGTTATCATTTCTGATGCTTGTCCTTGCTCACTATCAATGAATTCTGAGAAATATTTTTCTGTCTGAATATTACTTTTTTTTGGCGGGCGGGGGGGGGGGGGGGGGGGGGGGGGTTTGTAGTTTTTGTTGTTGATTAACTAGGGCTGCTGAGCTATTTGCCCTTTTGCGACAAATACCAAGTTGAAGATTCTTTCTTATTAATTACACAATGGATCTAGGCTTTTCCTGTAGTCTTTCTGCCACTTCGAAACATATTGGATTGAAATCATGAGCTCAAGTTTCTCCAGCTTGGCTAACATTTAAAGGATCATCATATCTGGTCCCAAGCTAGGAGGAAGAATTATGTGGCATACTGTACATTTCTCCGCATCTAAGAGGCTCTCTAAATATGCAGCGGTAAAATAGTGTACTCTGGTTCTGGACTCTCCCAAGGAATCGTCACGTCCTACTTTTGGGTTCTGTGTCGGGGTGTGAAGTAACTTGGATAGCCTTTTTTTTTGTATCCAAATTTTTGCACTTCGAAACACCTTCTAAACTATGAATACATGTTCACATACCATTGTTGATGATGATTGTTGATGTTTTAACACAAATGAGCAGGGTTCATACACGTGTTCAGAAACTATCACTACATGCTGGTTCGAACAAGAGCGGTATTTATTGTTCAAAACTATCGTGCAATTTTGACGACGCTGAAGGAACTGAGAATCAGAGAGAATGTTTTTCGCTTTTGAGCGAACAGGAGGTGTTCTGACTTTCAAATGTGTGTGTCCCTTGCCACTTTATTCATAGTTATGGAATGAGTTTTCGTTTGTATATATCTGGACGTGAGATTCCCATTGAAGTTTTCATAATTATGTGTACGCTTAAGGTAGGATCTGAGTGACATTAATAGTGATAGCTTGCTAAAGCATATTTATTATATATCCAAATCAGGATGCTGGGTCGACCGCGGAGCCATTTGCGGTCTAAAAACGCCACCTCCAACCACGTACTACCGAGCTAAGAAGCCAGTGCACTAACCACTGTGCTAAAACGGCTCTCATACAAATATAGTGTAGGTTTAAATCTTTACAGACGTTTGTCAGATGTTATTGTAAAAAAAAGGTAAATGTTCCCGTTTACACGCCTATTGAGGCCTATTGGGAATATGGTGTTAGGCCCATATTTCTCGGCACACTAGGGGTGATGTGGTCAGCATCACGCCGGCCGCCTTAACCTCCCCAGAGTTGCTCTGGTACCCAATACTTGAGGCTGGGTCGACCCCGGAGCCGTTTGCAGTCTAAAAAAATCCCACTTCAACTGGGAATCAAGTTGTTATTTAACTCTCTGATATATTGTTTCTGTCTTTCCTTTACAGGTTGTCTACATATGCCGTCTGAAAGCGTGTGTTCGAGGGAATAACAATTTTATGGCGAAGTGTTACGAAATGACAAGGGGAAGTTATACAAAAATTTGACATCACACAAACAAATTACGATGAAGCCCCTTTCATGAACTTGTAAAACTATTATAATCGCAGCTCAAATATCAGGTGGTTGTTATAACCTTCAACTGGTTTAAATTGTTTGTTCGTTATATTTTTTCCTTAATATAATGCAATACACATCTAAACAATGCAGACTTAATAAGCTATACTATTTATTAAGATCAGATTTTGAAAATAAAACAGTAAAATGTTATCACCATCCCGACAACCGTCCGATGAGATCAAAGACACTAAAGTTTAGCAGTGTCACTTAACTGGTGTGTGGTATACAGGTTGTGATACAAAAGCACATGCCTTTAGCTAGTTTGGTAAGGAAATGTGTAGCCCTTTCTCATAAAAGGGAAGATCTTTGTAAAAGTCTGATTAATTAAACAATAATTAACTTTAACATTAATTTTGTCTGTTAACTAATTTACACTCGATTACATTCTTGCTTTTCAGTTTTAAAAAACAAAATTGGGGCGGGGAGTGTTAAGACATTAGTGACATCACATAAGAGAGTTCTGAGTTTTTGTGACGAAATGTGACAAGGAGTTTAAAAAATGGCAAACATTGAGTGGCTTCATATGTTAAGGTGCCTTTTTGGAACACGTGAAATGTTCTTTTGTCTTAAAATGCTAGCAACTACAATTTTCGAAAAGAGACCATTAATGTGTAAAATGAAATGATTAAGTTTGTTATTATTGTTGTTGTTTGTACTGTTGGTTATAATGACGATGGTATTTTCCATGTTGTTTACTCACCACCCAGACTTTGTTTACACACTTCATGTCGTAGGTCCAGGAGCACTCTACGTTCAACTGCAGCCTACATCTTGTTATTGTAAGCCCAGAAAGTTCAGCTTTGATCTTACTAAGATGGCCCACTCTTTCTGAGTCATTGTAACACGGGTTTGGAAATGGAGTCAAGGTCAATCCAAAGTAATGCAAGAAATTAGCTGGAGAATATTTCACTAGAAAACAGAAGAAAAAAATTGAACAGTATAAGGGCTTGAATTATATATATCTTATTTCACACAATTTGAAACAGCATCAGAGACAGACCTAGGAAATTTTCTGATGAAGTGAGATATCGTGATGGTGCCCACTTTCGTACAAGCAAATGATTATTTATTCTCAAAGCTTCTTTATTATATTATTTTAAACAAATGTCGGTACCTACACCAAGCCGGTGCCTAGTGCAGCCGCACCTCCCAAAAGCAGACCTTGTGAAGCATCATGCTTCAGCGCTTAACATTAGACAAAGAAAATAATACCGTTTCGATGGCGCTTCCAATGTGGCAGCGTATTCGGGCTTCGTTGACTTCACGATCAGGTCTATGGTTCTACCTCAGTAGTTGGTGTTGACAAGAATACATACAGAGTGGGTAAATTTTACACTAAATAACGCAACTCTACACACTTGACGATAAGCCACAGCTTAGTTGAATAATACAGTTTATTTACACTGTACACTGCATCATATGATAGTAAACCTCGATCTTCCAAGCCTTCTGTCCTGGTGCACTTCATACAATAATTTCTTCCTCTCTTCTTGGCCAATAAACTTTATATCTTGATAGTTCTACAATCGATCTTGAATATTTTTTTATTATTACTCGTTAAAATGTTTAATTCAATGTATTTTCTTTGTTGTTAGAAAGCCAGACAACTCCAGGGAATGGCAACTTTTCCTGAAGGCTATCTGTAATATTGGCCCAGAAGACTTCTAACTACAAATGTCTGCATACCCATTTTATCTGGCACACGGATATCGGTACAGCAAAATGTATTCTTGCATCGTCTAATACAAGTCTGCTAAACATAATAATCTTCTCTCTGTTCAACGGTTGCTGAGTCTGGCTATTGCAGACCACCGGTTTCAATAAACTCGATGAGCTAGCTCTACACTTCAAGATAGCTGGTCCACCTTGTCTTGACCGCTGGCAACCTTATGCGGTATACACAGTCTAACTGACGCTTCCAAACTGCCCGCTGAAAAGCGTGTCTCTCGAATATATCAACCAATTTGAGTTCGTAGTGTACACTTCCATTCACGCAACTCCGTATGTTTCCGTCTGCTTTTTTTTTTTTAACTGCCCATGCTTAACTGATCTAAACTTAAACCCCAGTTCTTTCCCTTAGACTTTTACACCAAGGAAAAGATAAAACTCATATGGAATTCTTTCAACCCATACACAAAAAATAAAAACGACAAAATCCTGATCATCCTGGAAAAAGTAAACTGATAAAAAATCCATTGCCAAAATACAAAAACCAAAAATTGGAGTACTGCTAACATTAAATGAAACACAAAAAACGAAAACTCTACTACAAGAACTGCAGGAACACCAAAATTGATCCAACTGGCCCACAACATAAAAGTACAAATAGAAATTTCAAAAGAAACCAGAAGATATGCGTAAAAGTTATACACCCAACCCTGTCAGGTGAGAAAGTCTTAAACAACCTGGCCAAGCAGAACCCAGATTTAAAGCTGGTACACGTGGAACGAATAACAGTGAAAGGGAGTGTAGTAACGCCAGTGGTAGAAATAACGACAGGAGGGAGGGAACCCCCAAGACATTATTATTTGGGAAAGCTAAAAAAAAAACACAGAAGCTTACATTCCTCCAGTATTGCAGTGCTCCAACTGCAAGAAATTTGGCCATGGCCGAAACAGCTTCAAGGGAAAGACAGTATGCAGGTACTGTACCGGTATGCACTCCGCTGCACAGTGGGAAAAGGCAAAGGCTGATGCCGATTACAAAAAGGCGAATGTAAACGGAAAGTGTAGCAACTGCAAGGGAAACCACAGTGCCAGGTTTCAAGGCTGTCCAGTATACAAGCAAATGAAATAAACACTAAAAGAATCGATCATAACATGTACACCATTCAAAATGGTGATCCAAGATATGAAAGAAAAAGCCACCAACACAGACACTAAAGTTGCAGCAGAAATAAAATCTGTAAAAGAAGAGATTGGGATAATTAAAACTCAACTGTCAAAAGAAAAAGAGCAGGAAGTTATTAACAATACAAAGAACCAGTAAGACAATTCGGCTACATCATTGGAAAATGTGAGTGCGCTGAAAAGTACAGAGGAATTGCTCGAAAAAAATGAAAGCCATACAGCACCAAATTGCCCAGGATGTTGTGAAATTGTCTGAACTGAAAGAGGAAAATGAAATATTACTAGTTGGAACTAAATTATTAAATTGTCGGAACTAAAAAAAGGAAAATCAAATAATACTAAAAAGAAAATGAAAGGCAAGAGATAAACATAGACAGAGAAGGAACAATCATAACAGCTGAAAATAGGAAAGTGAACCAAAAGAGCATAACACAACAGAAAAACAATAACAACCTAGAAGAATCTGTCAAGAACATGTTGAGGTACTTTTACCATACTTAGTGGAAAAAGTTTGGGATAAAATGACAAGACTGAATGAGGAATTTCTTAAGAACATAGTAGATAATGGGCCAATGAGTACGGGAAATACAAAATAAGAGCAAATTTAATAGTTTAACCAAAAAATAAAAGGGATACTAGATGATTTTAAAGTTCAACATAGACGGATTTAGAATTATACAGTGGAATTGTAGGGGTATCAAAAAGAATTTCGCACCCCTACTTGCAGAGACAGGATGAACTAACACTATATATGCTCTTCAAGAGACACTTTTAAACCCAAATAGTAGATATAGTTGTAAGGGTTTAAGATACTTAGGCACGATAGGAAAGAAGGTAGAGAAGGGGGTGTCGCAGTCTTTAAGTCCCAATCGACATTATAATGGCTCAGGGTTAAGACACATTTGACCCGGGAGCTATTTAAGTAGCTTCCATATCGTTTGCTCCTGTCTAGAGCCTCCATTTTACCTTACATAATAATTTTTAAACGAAAGCTTTAATACTTGAAGCACAAGAGCAAAGTACATCCATTTACCTTCAGATTCATATACAACAACAAAGTTATTTATGTATATGAACATAACGAAACATTTAAAATTATAGACTGGGAAGTATTTGATACAACTAATATAGAAGGTATCCAGGTCACTATAGCAGCGGAACGAAACCATCTAACAATCATAAATGTATACGCTAAAAATGGTACAATTAAAGATGAAGAAATATTCGCCATAAGCACCAAACTAGGCCCCAAAACAGTCACAGTAGGCGATTTTAATTCCCATCATTATGCTTGGGGTGGACAACATGCAGACAACGCAGGAAAGGGCCTACTTGACTTTATAGAAAACAATGACCTGCTAATACTAAATGATGGAACTGCAACTAGGATTAATCCACAAGCTAACAGGGCACACTCAGCAATAGACATAAGTATAGCAACTAACAACCTAGCGAATGTAAATTGGGAAGTGTTACAAGACGCAAACTCAGATCATCTGCCCATTGTAATAACCATGCATGAAAACGTCATTCCAAACCCAGGACCAGAGAAAACGACTTTAAACTATAAAAAAGCAATCTGGGAAGCCTTCCAATCAGAGCTGGAGGTGATGGAATGTAAAGACATGGAATCAGATTATACTGACTTGTGGGTAGAAACACTGACCAATGAAATTCTTAAAATAGCAATAAAAGATATACCAAATAAAATTATGCCACAGCACCTAAAACAATAAATAACATTAATAAAAATTTAAAAAAACTCAGTGGAATAAAGAACCAGTTGCCTGGTGGAATAAAAGCTGTGCAGAAATTCATGAGAGAAGAAAAAGGGCCTTGCAAAAACATAGAAATAACAGAACAGAAGAAAACTATGATGAGTATAAACATAGTAGGAATAAATTTAACAGAATAAAATTTAAAGCCAAAGAAACTAACTGGAAGGAGTGTTGAGGCTACTTCATGATGTGATTTTTATCGCGGCAACTTATTATTAGTACCGGAATTTTGTCCCACCATGCCGTACCTCAACTGAATACAAGAGATACATGAAAGTGGTCGCTGTGAGATGAGTATCTAGGTATGACCTAAAAGATAGAGTTGGATGTGACGCCAGAGCGTCAAGCTGTGTCTAAATGGCTTGTGTGTCAGCCATTGTACAAGATTGTGTATTCCACAAATATTCAGAGGATGTTGGTAATCTATGTGCTTTTAATGACAGGCATAAGATGATGCCGGAATTGCAAATGAAGTTAATACGGGATGATACTTCCCAGGAGCAAGAAATGTGTTATAATCAAATTATATGAGTAAATATAATTGAACATTCGTTATACCGGGACGCCCCATTCCCCGAGGTAAAAAGGATTATTAAAGATGAATATTGGTTATACCGGGACGCCACATACCCGGAAGTCAAAGGAGTAAAGTAAATGAATATTTATTATGCCGGGACGCTAAATACCCCATGAAAAATGCAAATAATGAATGATATTATAAAGATATAAATAATGGAAAAGTTGAATGACACTATGAAAATCGAATCAAGAAAGCAAGACTGTAAAACAGAGAGGGAGCATTCATGCCATATTTTCATTGTGACGTAGTGAATTTGTACTTACTGATTATTAAACTGTTGCCAAATCGTCCAAGCCCAGAAGTTTATCCAATCAATCAAGGTTCGTTCAAATCGTTAATAACCGTTAATAGTATTTGAAGTTTTGACATGAAAAGGTTTAGAGACGAAGGGTGGCTTCCATAATATTCAACAATATAAACCAAATCAAGATAAATGAACTTTCACATCTTTATTAACACCAATAGACCCTAGACAATGAAAGAACTCGGGCAATTTCTCTATCCCGTAACAGAGGAGTTTTGTCAGTCACTTAAACCTAGCACTCAAATTAAAGAAGTATGAAAAAAACTTAAGGCAATCAAAGGGAACAATAAGAAAACAATAATGCCAACAATCAAGCTACCAAAGTGAGCAGAAACAGATAAAGAAAAAGCTAATGCCCTTGCTGAGTATTTCTATAAAGTCAGTGCAAAAAGTAGTCTTGGACAGGAAGAAAATGAGAGAAGAGAAAGACTTAGGATACAGTTTTTAAAGGAACTACCAGACCAGATAGATGAAACAAACTATTTAGATGCTGATATAACTGAGGAAGAAGTAACTAGTATATAAATTAAAACATACTATGGTATGAAATCAGTTTTACGAGTTAACGGTATACATGAAACAAAGGACGTTTCGGGTTTTACCCGTCGTCAGCCACAATTACGAACAGGTGACAAGGACAAGAACTACATATAGGCACTACAAAAATCTATGATGATAAGGAAAACACCAAATGAGCGATACAAGCAGATGGAACAACCGTGATGAGCGAAACGGTAACAATGATAATGCAAGAAAATCGTAAAACCAGAAAGACATGTCGAAACAAGAAAGTAAATAATCAACGAAACGAAGATAGAAATGACCAACACTTTTAAAACAAGTAAAAAATCACTTAGCTGGATCCAAGAAAGAAACATTCAAGATGGCTGAGAAAAAAGGCGTCATACGGAAGTGACGTATGAGCTAGTGACGGCTAAGAAAAGATAATTGGGGAAACGAAACGAACCAAAGCAAAAACAAAGATAGATAGGAAAATAACGACAGAAGAAACAAAGTATGAAACAGAAACAAAAGCCACCAGAATTATGCAAAATGATGCTGGACATTAAGGCCAGCAGGAGATAAAACGCCCATTTGAAAAATGAGACGATTCTCCAACGAGAAGCGAGTTCGGTCATCGCCGACACATGAAAGTAGGGCAGTGACATGATTATCAGAGTGACCTGAATGGTCAGGCCTATTGAAATGAAGGGCCACCGGTAAAGGTTTGCCATGATAGATGTCATTCAAGTTCTCACGAAGCCTGTCTGCTAAACGTATGCCAGTTTCACCAATATAGGTAATGTTACACCTCTTGCAGATGATAGCATAAATCAGGTTTCTGGATTCGCACGTGAATAACTCCCCAATGGCAAATGTAATGTTCGGAAAAGAAACTGAATGAGTTTGGAGTACAAAAGGACAGGTCTTACATCTGCGGCGTTGGCTTGGCTTAGTACCAAAGTGAGAAGGATTGGTTTTTCTCAAGCGTCTGTGTACAAGAATATCATTAACATTCTTATGCCTACGATATGCCACCAAACGGGTATCACGAAACAACTCTCTGGTATCAAGATCAGAGTGGAGAATAGGCAGATGACGAAACAGAATTTTGTTCACCGCCAAACAGTGAGGGTGGAAAGTTACGACAAGTTTGAGTCTGTCAGATGTAGTAGTAGGTTTAGTAGTAAGTGCAACCTGACGAGTAATGTGACTAAAGCGATTAAGGGCATCAGATAAAACTCTTTCAGGATAGTGACATCGGGGAAAATTTCGAGCATATCTTGAGCTCGTTCACGGAAATCATTTTCATCGTGACAAACTAGACTTAAGTGTAGAAGTTGAGAGTAGGGAATGGAATTTTTACAGCTGAGAGGCTGAGAAGAGGTGTAAAGAAGGAAACCATGAGCATCAGTAGGTTTATAAAAGACAGAGGTAGTAAGGCCAGTAGGATTAATATTGACAGTAAGGTCAAGGAAGTTAACTGAAGTGGTAGAAATCTGAGAAGTGAATCTGATGGCAGGATGGAAATTGTCAACATAGTCAATGAATCTACGGAGGTTAAATTCAGACATGTCTGTGACTCCAATACCATCGTCGATATAGCGACGGTAAAAGTCAGGTAATGATCCATCGTAACTTTAAAGCACTAAATATTCAAAGTGACCCATGAAGAGGCAAGCATAACTCGGGCCCATTTTGGTGCCCATAGCAACGCCACTAATTTGATTAAAGAACTGGCCATTGAATTCAAAAGAGTTGAGAGTTTCGTCTGTTTCTTCAGAAGTAACTAGTGCAATTAAAAAACAAAGAGAAATCTAATACTGCCTCAGGGCATGATATACTTAGTTATGAAATCCTTAAGAAAGTACCCCAAAAAACTATAAACATAATAACTTCTCTTTATAACAAAATATGGAGCTAAGGAAAGATACCGAAAGCATGGAAAGTAGCTATGATAGTACCCATCCTAAAACCCAATAAGGAAGCACATGATGTAAGTTCATATAGACCTATCTCCTTAACATCACAACTAGGTAAAATACTGGAAACTGTTGTTAACAAAAGAGTTAAATTATACATGGAAAAAAATCAATTATATAGCCCAAATCAGTCAGGGTTTAGAGCAGACAGAAGTACAGTAGACCAGCTTGTAAGATTAGAACACGATGTAAAGCTAGGGTTCAAGAGGAAAGAGAAAACATTGGCAGTCTTTTTGGATGTCACTAGAGCATATGATGAATGCTGGAGAGATGGAGCTCTTTACAAAATGAAAAAGATTGGCATTACTAGTAAAACCTATAGGTATCTAAAAACATTTTACAGGACAGGTAATTTGCTGTACAGGTGAACAATGATAAGTCAGAAATATATGAACAACAGAATGGGATTACTCAGGGATCAGTGATTTCACCTTCAATATTCACTACAGCTGTAAATGATTTAGCAGATGAATTTAACGACACCTTTAGCACGCTGCGATCGACAAATGTCGACGAAGGTAACCTATGTTCTCCAGGCTGGAGGCGATATTTTTGGCCTTGCGGCTATCATCCGGAAACTGATTTTTAATGTGTATGCACGTGATGTTAACCCCGGATGTAAAAATTGACTCTTCTGTGGAAGAGATTTCACTGTCTTTTCCGGTTTTTATTTTAGTGATTGCTATTCGCGTTTATTTTCTGTGAATTTTTTCAATCGAAATGAATCGGCATCGAACACGCGGCCATTTTCGTTATAATTTTATTGGATTCTGACGTCATTTTCTAACCAATATTAAGGTCATTAAAATGCTAGCCCTACGCGATGAGGAGGAGATTTTTGTCTTTATAAGCGCTGATATCGGTTCTCAGAATATGTTTGATGGCTGAGATTGAAACGAAAGTAGAAGGGCATTGCGAGTATGTATAATTTTAGGGGTTAGGACTAGGAAATTTAGAATTACGGCCGAATGTCACTGTTGACGAGGATGTTTCTTGCTTTGCTACTGATGATGGGTGTAACGAAAAGATCGTCATTTGATTTGTATTGGTCAAATGACTTTCTTTCAGATGCAAGGGATATGGACTCTTCGTTTCTTGGTTATTTTTTTTTAATTTTAAAATAAAAAAAAAAATTTTTTTTTATTTTTTAAAATATTTTTTTCGCTTTTTTTCATCTTTCCTTTCCTCTCTTCCTATCACATCTAACATGTACACAAACAAATTTTATATCATCAGATTCATCATTCATTTATTTATATAAATTCCAAAAATGATAGCAATTGACCAAGAAACACAAAAACTATAGACGTTACAAGTCGCCCACTATAAAATCGGGGGGTTGTGAAAAAGAATGCAGCTGTAGGACAAGTTTTCGGGAAAAGAATGCAGCGTGCTAAAGGTTTTAAGAATGCTGTATCACAATTTGTAGACGACTGTGCCATTCGGCGATCTCGAAAAAACTTGGACCATGTTTACCAAAAACTTCAAAAACAAATAGACAGAGTTTCAGAGTGGATGAAAAGTTGGGGCTTCCAAATTAATGTAAACAAAACAGCAAAGAAAATTTAAAAAAAAAATAACAAAATAAATATAACCATTAAAGGACAGAAAATATGTACCTCCTCAACAAATAGATTTCTGGGAATAACTTTAGATAAACAACTAAATTAGAATAAACATATAGACAATTTAGTAGAAAGCTGTAGAGGACCCCTACATATACTAAGGATAGTAAAAGATAATGGATGGGGGCCCAGCAATAAAATAATGCTTATGTTTTACAAGTCTTTCATCAGGGGGAAACTGGATTATGCCAGCATAGTATATGTCTCAGCTGCAGCCTCCAACAAAGCAAAACTAGACATAATTCAAAATGCAGCCATGAGAACCATTACAGGTGCATTTATATCAACACCAGTAGAAGCGCTAGAAGTAGCTCTTGGCATACCGCCCCTTGGTCTAAGACGGAAAGAACTAAGATTACATTATTAGCGCAACGTAACACAAGAAATGACCCACCCAACAGATAAAGCATTTGTCAAAAACTAACAGAGTGTTTGTGACGTCCCCTTAAATAAAGATAGATATCCAACAGAGCTACAGAAGATCTAACGCAGTTCAAAGAACTGTCAAACATAATTAAAAATAGTAATAAATATAGAAGGAAAATACCTCCCTGGGAACCAAAAACACCAATCATAGACTACTCACTTACTGAAAAGATCAAACAAAACTTAGAAGATAAGGAAGCCAAAATGATAAGTAGAAAGTTCATAAATCAACAAACAAAACAAAGTCTGGCCGTCTACAATGATGGATCAAAGGGTTATAGTGAGCAACTAGGTGCAGGAGTAGTAATACCACAGTGGAAAATAAAGAAGAGCTACAGTGTAATTGAAGGGGCTTCGATTTTTACCGCAGAGATGGTAGCAATTCTAAAAAGTTTAGAAATAATCGAAGATAACCCACAAGAAGCTGCTACGATATTTACAGACTCACTATAATAACTACAAGCCCTAGAACACCCAGGTAAGTGTAGCCGGCCAGACATAAAGGAAGAGATTCTAGCAATTAATACATGACTAGGGAACAGAGGATGTAGTGTGAGGCTAGTGTGGGTTCCAGCACACATGGGTATAGCTGGTAACGGGTTGGCAGACCAGAACGCCAAGAATGGAAGAATAAGTAAAAACAATTTAAAAGCAGGACTGGGAAGGTCGGAGATCAAGAGCCAAGTGAAGCTAACTATAAACGAGGAATGGAAGACAACATGGAAGAACAGTAGAAAAGGCAGACACGCGTTCAAACTGCTGAAAGAACCAACGAGGACGTGCCAAGTCAGAGATGAATTAAATATACCATCGAACAAAAAACTGTGGAGTCTCCGTCTCGGTGCAGCATACTTTATGATAGAAGAACCACACTGCCAAGAATGTCAGGAAGAAAATGACATAAACCACTACCTGATCCATTGTAAAAAGTACGAACAACACAGGCTGGAATTAAAAACTTACTATAGAAATCACAATATAGACATGACATGTGATAAGGTTTTAAGTATAGATGCCCATGGAGAAGCCCAATCAATACTTAAAAGATATATACATAAAACAAAGGAAAACATATAAGGTTAAAACTTCAGAAAAGACATTCAACCAAATAGAAATTAAGCAACAAGAACTAACAAATCCTTTAAAAAAAATTTTTTTAATTAGCAAACTTACTAACTACTTATAGGACAATGAAAGACAACGCGGTTTAAAAAAAAGCAACAAATACTAATACAAATTGAAACCAAGTGTAAAGGACAACAGTTATATATAAACAATACAAAAGAGAATATAAAATGACAAATACTAATATAAATTAAAATCAGCAACTGCAAAAGACGATAGTTATTTAAATTTAATACAAAATTAGTGAATAAAATGACACTAAATACCCCAATTATAACCAATTTTCAGGTTGAACAGAGTAGCCCAAGATGAAACGAGATGAGGCAATAATGGTCAGCTGTTGAGTGCCCGCTCTCCACCCATCACCTCTTCAAAACAACAACAATAGAAAATCGTCCACACGCCAAATTTAACATTCGGAAGGCAGACAACTTGGAGGGTGAGAGAGAAAGATCGGCTTCTGGTCAAGCTGATTCAAATGTGTATGTCGGGCAGTTCGAACCTGTGCAAAGCTTTCAGTCAGGTCTACTTCTGATTTATCCTAAAAGGGGTATGTAATATTACGAATATATATATGTAAATACTTCTTTTACAGGTGTGATAATTAAATTGAACTGTGAGAGAAAATTTGAATTTAAAATGGAGGATGATGTAAGGACAACGATGCTTACAAGAGATGTGTGGGATTGGAAAGGAAAAATTAAGGAAAGGTCTATGTTGTATAACATTGTGGGACCCAAAGACGCATCAATAGAGAACGCAGTTAGCGACTCATAGCTTGACTGCCTGCGTCAGGACCAGCGAACCAGAGCTGGTCAAGACCGCACTCCACCTCCACGTGGTGGTCCTGGAAACATTCTGCAGCAGTGCAGTCTGGCTGAGCGAGTGTGGATCGCAATGGGAAGGCAAACCCGGTCCTAAAAAATGCCATGCAGAAGTCGGATGTGTCGACCGAAAGGTGCAGATATCACAGCTTAGGCGTAAACAGACACAACGCAACCAGGGCCGGATTAAGCTAGTACGGGGCCTGTAGCATATGTTAAGAAAGGGGCCCTATATTTAAAAAAAAACAATAAAACAACACAACTATATTTGAACACATACATTTTTAATTTGCATAGTTATTATCATTATCAAAAGTAACAACACAGTCAACATTATTGTTTAAATATTAATGTTTCTACATTTAGCATGAGCAAATTTGTTTATGATATAGGATGTATAAATTTCACGCAAAAGTTTATGTTTAATGCTCATTAGTGTGAGATTGTTCAATCTCTTTTGACCCATGGTGCTCCTTAGTTCATTTTTAATAAGTTTCAGTTTTGAAAATGAACGTTCTCCACTGCAGTTGGTTACCATTAGTGACAAATAGATGCGCAAGGCGATTTCTACATTTGGAAAACAAGACTCCAAAGAATTGTCAATTATCAAACGGTAAAACTGTAACTCTACAAGGTCTAGAGTAGTGCCAATATGAGAAGCAAGATCAGTTTTCAACAGTTCTGTAAACTGCACAAGTTCTTCACAAAGACTTTCTTCCAAATCTTCCGGATATGATTTAATAAGATTCGATGATCTCGTTACCACCTCTTCAGGTGTAAACGACTGTAACTGACGAAGGAATCCAAATACATCATTCAACTTTTGTTAAGCTTTCTGGCATTTTGACAAGGCAGAGAGAAAGCTATCAATAAGGACAAGAAATGTTCGGCTTTTAAACTGCTGAGAAGGCGTTTGAGATTCAACAAGTGGATCAAGTGTGCTGGAACCACTGAAATCATCATACTATCGATTTCGTTTGTGTTTTCGAGTTTGTTCTTGATAATGTTCACACTCAGTCAGATCCTTGGCCTTTTGCTCTATGTCTGCAAAAGTAGACCGCATAGCTTGAATATACCCCCACAGTGATTCATAGAGTGCACAAACTGTATTCAAATCTTGGTAAGAATATTGCAAAGAAGCACTGGTCATTTGAAAACGCTGTAATACTTGATCCCACAGTATGATCATTATTCCTGTTTCTAACTTTATCATGGTTGAAAGTAGACCACGAGCCTGTTGACGACACTCTGCCTTCTGATTATTGATATCTGAAATATCATCCAAGACTTGTTTTATTGCAGAAAAGCTGTGTAAAAGTGCTGTTGTTGCATCTGCCCGAGCGGACCACCTGGTATCTGACAGTCTTTTCACAAAGGGCAAATGGGACTTATTATGAGTTCCGCCAGCACATAATGCAGTAGACAGGAGACCCCACCGGTAGGTGGAAGCAGAAAAAAAGGTGTACAAGCTTTCAACTAATCCAAAGAAAATGACTGCTTCTTGACAACCTTCAGCAGCACATTTTCCAACCAAATTTAGTGAGTGTGCAAAACACGGAATGTAATGCGCAAACTTATTCATCTCTTTAATTCGTGCTTGTAATCCTATAAACTTGCCACTCATGTTGCTGGCGTTGTCATAACTTTGACCACGGCAGTCTTTAATATCAATGTCATTTGCCTTTAAAAAATTAAGTAGACTTTTAGTAAGCTGTTCAGCACTATGACCTTCCATATCCAAAAATGTCACAAATCTTTCAACTGGTCCAGATGGCAAAACATATGGCAGAGTCAAAGTCAGCTGGTCCATATTAGATATATCTGGAGTAGAATCCAATGAAACGGAATAATACTTGTATTTCTTCACTTCACAGAGAATGTGATCCAGTATGCTGGATCCAATCAGATTGATGAATTCCTCACACGTTGTTTTAGATAGATATGATGTATGTCCAAATCCTTTGTTTGCATGAGTACTTATATGCTCTGCCAGAAAAGGGTCAAACTTGGCCAGTAATTCTAACAACCCTAAGTAATTCCCGTTATAAGGGGACCCAACAATTTCATCACTGCCACGAAATGAAAGGCCTCGTTCTGCTTAAATCTTCACAACTTCAATTATTCGCTCTAGAAGTTTGTGCCAATACTTTTCTTGAATGTCCATTTGTTTCACAAGTTGGGAATCGACACGTTCACCTTTGTTTTTACGCATCAACAGTGAAATTAAAGCTTGTCTATGTGAGGAGCTTTCTTCATGTCGACGCAATAGATTGCTTGCATTTTTCCAGTCATTAAACCCTTCCACGGTAAACTTTGATGAATATTCTGAACTCATAAGCTTGCATGGGAAACAGAATAGGCGCCCTTTACTTTCTGAATAGCATAACCATTTTCTTGCATGTTTGTAAGTTTATGAATATGTGTAAAATAAGACTTCTGACAGTATCGAGTTTTCTTTTCAGTGTCATACAATCGCACGGATGAAGAGAAGGCACTGTCAACATGTTGACATTTTTCACTTCCCTTGGATATTCAATATTCACGCTCACAGTCATCTATATTGTTTGGCCAGTCAACAATATCATTAGAGTACTTCTTCGTATTATTCTTTCACATTCAGACTCAGTGTATACTGGGTTTTTCTGTATGATTTCTGCTGCGCAGCCTGCACTAGTACTAGTTATTCCTGTACTTCCAGCTTCAGCGGTTAGAGTACCACCACCATGAACATCAAAATATTCAGTCAGCTTACGTGTTTTTGATATCACAGGTTGATCTCTTCTTTCTTTTTCTTCCTTCGCTTTACGTTTTTCACTTCCAGAAGCATAATTACGTCCAATATCTCTGTGTCTACTGCTCATATTTTGAGTTTTCTAACCGTACAAATCAAGAAATTTTAATCAAGATCGAAAGAGAGTGTGAGCACGCCGTATACCTCAATTAAACCAGGAAGTTTCCGTTTCCTAAATTCTAGTTTTTATTGTTAATGCAAATTCATTTCACAAAGAATGAAACAAAATTAGAGGGGCAGTTGCCTAGAGCCAAAAAAAGTGGCTTCCGTCCAAACGTGACCAAATTTTCAACGCCACTTAAATGGCTTCCGTCCGCAAACAGTTAAGATAAAAATAATGAAGAGTCACACTAAGTCACCCTCTTATGCTCTTTCTCTCTAAATTTTGTGACACCAAATGAAAAGGCGCTAAAGATAGCATAAATCACACGATCATTGGTTTAACGCTCGTATTAGAAGATGACCAACAAATTATGTACATATTTATTGGCGCGTTGCCCCTAAAAGCGCGGGGCCCGTAGCATATGCTACTTTTGCTACTACGTTAATCCGGCTCTGAACGCAACCACCGTCCTTTTCAGGACGATCGAGGAAGGAAGAAGGAAGAAGTATAGCATTGTTTTATTGATGACTGCAAATCTAGTTGACTGTACAAGGCAACTGCAGCATCTTGATTGTGTATGTCGTGAGAAATTCTAATCCACATATATAAATTATCAGGTAAATGTAAAGCCTAACACATACATTCAATAAAAGGAAAGAAGAATGGTAAAGAACAGTGCTGTCACAATGACTCTGCTCGAAATCCCCCTTGTTTTCTCCTTCGTCTGCAAATTGTAACGTTTCACGTTGATAGTAAAAGCCTACTGCTTCAATACCCGCTTTCTACGATAAAACGTGTACTGCCTTTCTAAGAAAAACCTTGAGATACGCAAGTTGACCTAGATTTAAAATTCCATTCATGTCATTTTATACACTACGTTACCAAAAAACGAAAGACAGATGGACTAAAGATAGAAAGAAAGGGAGAGGCTGAAAGCCGGAACGCAGGCAATACTAACACAGTCTTGCGATACACAATTACTACCATCACGCGTGTAAGGCCACAAGCACTAGCTTTTTTTCAAATCGACAGTGATAAACAACACTACCCATACGAGAGTTAGTTTTTAAAAACCTGAAAATTCTTATTAGGAAACATGACATTATACTGGTTTACGTTTGAAAACATGACAGTACCCAGACACCCTAAAGTTTGGAAGTGAGGAGGTGGTAACAGCACGACTATCCTAGAAGAAAATGCATATTGGCTCCATTAAATATATATATTTGCTGACAAATAATATGTTAAACGTTACGCAAATAGTCTAGGAATTACCAAATTATAGCCAAAAGAAATAGTGAGGGATGTCAGACAACACCAAAATCAGAATCGCTCAGTGGCAGATTTTCACCCCACCATTGTACGGGAAATGGGTCTCCATGTTAAATCCGATTTGATTGGAGCGCAATAAATGTAAGGCTAAACACGATTAGTCGGGCTATAAATACTATCTTTTGTTGTCAGGGGAAACGGGAGTAGGAGTACTTTTTTTCAAACGATTGGGTAAACATGGCACGATTGGTTAGACCCGCGAATATAGTCAATCAGAGGCGTCAGGTCAGCACCACATGTTCAAATAAACTTACTAAAGAACCAGTGCGTTGAGCGCCAGTGCATATTTTTCTAAATAAAAGCCTGGGACATCGGAAAAATCGAAATTGTGCTATATTCATTGCCAGTCAACGTAATTCTGTGTTATTTCCATGAATTGTGGTAAGCTTGAAATATTTGACATCTTTTTAATGAAAATTGAATGTAAATTGATAATTTGTGTCTGTATATATGTGTGGTTCAGTAGCGAATATGGGGTAGGGCCTATATAGTGCTCCAGCCTGAACAGAAGGTGTCGGAGGAAAGTAAAACTGCATGGAATTGCCAAACAGTACACTGACACCTATCTTAATGACTAGAAAGAAATAATGCTGGAATTGCAGAGGCGTAGTAACCATTAGGGAGGAATATACTGGTGTAAATTATTTCAGATGAAGCTGACAGTTGGCCTACCGCTCTGAACTCAGTGTTTGTTATGTATTGTGTTCAGTCTGTAAATGGATTATAAACTAGTTATGAAGTAGGAGGTACAACCTTCTTGTTTCAGGGACCGTGGTCCTAAAGCTATTGAGCAGCACCTGGTCGGAGCTTTGCTGAACCTAGAGGCTGACAGCATACTCCTGGGTCCAGATAGTGACCAGTGAGGTGTCTCCAGAACACAGGGAGGCTATCGAGCAGAGGAGTCTTTTCCTGCCGCCATCACGAAAGATAAGCCAATGTGGCCAGAGGAGCTCAACATTATGCCCCCCCCCCCTCAAAATCTGACTTTATAATAAACCAGAGGGAAACTACAGTGTTTAAATTGATAGGAACTGTGAACTTTTCCCCATACCATTTACAAGATAAACAAACACTTGAAGTCATGATGACAAATAACAACATAGCTTGAAAAAACAAAACCAGTATTACCTCATATTACTACTACACAACTGACACACATAGGATAATATTAATAAAATATGTCACTACAAGTTTCATATTGATAAATTCTGTACATATAAATTGTAATTACAATTGATTGTGATTCCTGGTTCACTTGTATTTGAATCAGGACATAAATATTAATGAAAGTACTTAATACATATTGATATTTGAAAATTTACCAGTGACTCATTTAAGATAGTCTTATAGAATGTTACATGTGTGTGAGTGTCACAGTGTTGTCAAGTGTGATGGAATAAATTAAATTGTTTATCTGTCTGTTGTTGTTGTGACTTACACTTCATCATATACATACCCTAGACATTTAACGTAGTCATCACAATATTCCAGAATAATTCTGACTGAGGCATAATGTGGTAGCAAGTAAGGTTATCTGTAAAACACTACACCTATTAGATACAGATACCTTCACAGCTGATCTCAGTCAGTACACTAAGTCCCCTATAGATATTTATAACATCCCACTTTACCACAGTGTACAGTAATTGTATTATTTATTTTTGTAAATTTAATCAGTTAGACATGTCATTGCTTATACACTGCCAATGAACCAGAAATTATATCATACCTACATAAGCATACGCTGAACACATCATCTCATGACAGTAGACCTGTGGGAAAGCACCTTACAAGGACTAGCCCCATGCTACGTGTAATGTAGATTTACTGTTCTAGTTTGGAACAACTTGATCTGAACTAACATCCAATCAACCTATACTGTGTGACGGAGTTCAAGTGTTTTGGCTCCATCATTCCTTGGCTAGCCGAACACAAGATCCTAGAAGCTATATTCCAACTACACTCGTGTGTTACCAGACATTCCTTGGCTAGCCGAACACAAGATCCTAGAAGCTATATTCCAACTACACTCGTGTGTTACCAGACATTCCTTGGCTAGCCGAACACAAGATCCTAGAAGCTATATTCCAACTACACTCGTGTGTTACCAGACATTCCTTGGCTAGCCGAACACAAGATCCTAGAAGCTATATTCCAACTACACTCGTGTGTTACCAGACATTCCTTGGCTAGCCGAACACAAGATCCTAGAAGCTATATTCCAACTACACTCGTGTGTTACCAGACATTCCTTGGCTAGCCGAACACAAGATCCTAGAAGCTATATTCCAACTACACTCGTGTGTTACCAGACATTCCTTGGCTAGCCGAACACAAGATCCTAGAAGCTATATTCCAACTACACTCGTGTGTTACCAGACATTCCTTGGCTAGCCGAACACAAGATCCTAGAAGCTATATTCCAACTACACTCGTGTGTTACCAGACAGTGTATCCAGGTCTGTTAAGTCATTTGTATAAGAATTCCAGAAACGTATGTGAGATCCCAAAGAGACAGTGTAATGATGACAACGTGCAGTCTGTATTAACTCAGTGTCGGCAAAAGACATTTTGACTAGCGTCAGCATATGAACTTTATGTAAAAAGTTGTTATAAATATTAAGTGTGAATTTTAATTTTTACATTTTATTTGAGATTTTTCAATTTCCAAAAAGAGGAACAAGAAAATAGATGTATATAATTAAATGATTCAGTACATTGTAATTTTATGACTTGTCAATTTCTTTTTGTTGACAGTTATATTTTGCTGAGTTGTTGTTGTCATAGTTTAGTAATGTGACGGTAGCACTCAAGCTCTTGATTTATACTAGTACCATCCAGATTTGTGTTCTTTACAGCTATAGCTATACCTGTGGCATCCTTACACCAGTGCTCTTCTCCCAGACTAAATTTTCATGTCTAGTCTTCTATACTATCATCATCTGCCACATACTAAACAAATCCGTTACAGGCTGACACAGGTAATTGTGAAGTTCGAGTTTACTTCTATCAATCAGTGGCGTATTCTCTATGTGTGCTGTGCGTGCTGCGCACACCTATGCCCGAAGGAAAATAAAAATTTATTGTTATTATTCTATAAAATATTTCTCTTATAATGTTCTGCTTTCGGACCGCACGCATCAGGATAACGGATTTTCCCGCATAGAATCTACGAGTATATCTAGTTTCAGTTTCCCAGACGCGTTTTATAGTGCAGTTTTTTTTGGTTGGTAGCAATCGCTCGAAGTTTCTAGAGTAATTCCGTCACTATGCGTGCTGCACCTTTCGGTTTTACGTTTGAAGACTGGTTTGTGTGGATCGGGGTCATGGCCAGATACGTCAATACAATACGAACATGCGTGCGGTGGTCTTGCAGCTCTCGAGTTGTAAAAATCGGCTGTGTAGGTTCAGTGTTTTTTTTTTATTAATTTTTGTTAGTTTCCGGGAATGCAGATTATTAGTGACAGTGAGTTTCAAGTTGTAAGTTAATTAGTATTTCGGAGATAATTGACATATACCCCTAATAACTATCGTTGCGTAATTGAATATAGTTGGTTTTGAAATTAAGAGGGGAAGAAGTTAAATAGTAGTACGCCCAGCTCGCATTACCAGGATACGCCACTGCTATCAATAGACACAACTGGAATGGGACTAATGAATCTGCAGGGGGATTGGGGGAGGCCAAGAGTGGTAGCACCTTTGGGCAAGAGCGGTCGCACTGGAGAACTGAACCAGTGGCTCAAACTCACCGGTCCACCTTGACCTTCCAAGTTTGACATATGGCTCCCAGAAGCCACAAAGACAGTGGTGGCCATCCCCCGGTAACAGTCTCGACCGACTGACCAAACTATGTTGAGCGCCCCTGCAAAGCCCTGCTTTTACCTGTGACTGTCCCCCAACTTGGAATGGCACAGCTACAAGCCATCCACAGCATCTCATAGTGAAGGCACCAGGGTGCACGACGTGACGATCCTTTTGACCAACTAGAAGCGCTAGTGCTGACTAAATAGCTGACAAATTATGGATGTTTCCAGAAAACAGCGGTCATTTGGTGGCGGGGACTGCACAACGGTGAACCCCACTGAGGTGGTGCAACATGGTATTGGGGCTGTCTATCCCCAGGGGGTAGGACAGACATCAGGCGAACGGGACAGCAGGGGAAAATAATACTTCCCCACCGATGATGGTACAGTGCCCACTATGCCTTGGACACCCCGCATGGAAAAAGAGGATAACTACCGGGATGAAAGAAAGTCATCACAACCCCCCACTACTCATGATGCCATGACACTAATACAACCTAAGATATACGAGCTCGGACGTCGACTCGCAAAAGGTCCGCACCAAGCAGGTCGCCCATCGGCTGCTCCTGGCGAAAAGTGTGCTACCGAGGAGTATATTAACATTCTACAGTTAAATGTAGATGGAATAAGAACTAAATCGTTAGAATTAAAGAAACTACTGAAGAACCAGAAAGTTCCCATTGCACTGATTCAAGAAACCGTTCTTAAGGACAAATCCATCAACTTCCCAGGCTACACAATGTACAAATGTAATTGCCATAATAATTGTCGAGGAATCCTAACCTTGGTAAGGAATGATGTACAGACAGAGGTCGAAAGTCTTCGAACCGATGATGAAACTGACATACAACGAGTGAGAGTCTGGGAAAGTGACGGACATTTCCAAATCTTTAATGTCTACAGACCACACAGAGAAACTAATGGAATCTACTTTGATGATATCGAATACAAAAGAACAATCATAGCAGGGGATTTCAACGCTCACTCCCCACTCTGGGGATACCAGGACACCAACACCTCAGGCCAGGCAGTAGAAGAGCTATGTAACACTTCCAACCTTATAGTCCTCCAAAACGAAAGATCCCCACCAACCCTCTACCATAAAGCTAGCGGAACCAGTAGCCGACCAGACCTAACACTTGTGTCTGCAGACCTCACCAACCGGTATAAATGGAGGGTATTGGAGGACATAGGAAGCGACCATCTACCCATCCTCACCACCATCTCGCAGGGTAAAACAAAAACGGAAACCAAAAGACAGCCGAAATGGAACTATGCTCGAGCAAACTGGGAACACTACAAACTCATATCAGACCAGCTCCTCACTGAAATAGACATGAACCAAGACATTAATACCTTGAACGATCAGATCTCTGCAGCCATACTGCAGGCAGCCAAACAGGCAATCCCCAAAGGCAGTCGTGTCAAATACAGCATCTTCTGGAATGAGGAATTAGAACACCTAGTACAACTAAGACGCAAGGCACGGAAAATCGCTCAGAAAAATCCTAGCCGTGGAAACAAAACCACATACAACAGACTCACTGCACAGGTTAAGCTAGCGAGCAGAAAAGCCAAAATGGAAACCTGGAAGAAAAATGCGAAAACCTAGACCTAAATAAAGAAGGGAAGAAAGCATGGAAACTCATTGACAGCATGGCAGGGACATCCCAGAAGAGAAACCCAATCCCTATAAAACTTCCAAACAGTAACACAGCTACCTCCAACAGAGGGAAAGCACGAGTCCTAAATCGATTCTTTGCTGAAGTCAATAAAACATACAAAAGAGCCAATCTAGATAAAGCCATCAAGACACTTACAAAACGCATGCTAAAAGCACACAAGGCTGTGGACAGCATCTTTGATCAGGAATTTACACTAGCTGAATTGCAATCCAGTCTCCTAAAGACCAAACCCAAAAAAGCACCAGGGCCAGACCAGGTTACCAACGACATGATAGTCAAACTTGGGGGAAAAGGCTTGCTGACGATCCTGGAATTCATAAACAAGACGTGGAGAAGCAGTACTGTACCTACAGGATGGAAAACGGCTAACATTATCCCAATACTCAAAAAAAGATAAACCACCAAGCGAAGTCAGTAGCTACCGGCCCATTTCCCTGACTTCGTGCGTTGAGAAAATGGCAGAACGTATGATAAATGCACGCCTCTACTGGTGGTTAGAGAAAGGAAAAGCCCTCCATCCTAACCAAGCAGGATTTAGAAGAGGAAGACAGACTGTTGACCAGGTAATCCGATTGGTACAACATATTGCCGATGCTTTCCAGGATAAAAATCATGTGGCCGCAGTTTTCGTAGACCTCAAGCAGGCATATGACAGAGTATGGAGAGACGGTCTATTTTTCAAGATGCAGAAGATGGGCATAGAAGGAAGAATGTTTCGTTGGATAAAAGATTTCCTCAGAAATAGAACCATCTCCACAACGGTCAACGGAGCAACATCAGGGAAAAGAACCATCCAAGAAGGCCTCCCACAAGGCTCAGCCCTAAGCTGCATCCTCTTCCTCATATACATAAACGATCTGGCAGACTACCTTGAATTACCCAGCGCCTTGTTTGCTGATGACCTGGTCTTTTGGGCAGAAGGGAAGTCCCACTTGCAACTGCAAAAGAAACTAAACCGTGCACTGGCTGCTCTAACAACCTACTGCAGCTTCTGGAAAATGGTGATCAACACGAGTAAGATAGTCTACACTATATTCACACTCAGCAACAAAACAGTAAAGAAAGAACTGGATTTAAAACTTGATGATGCAAAGCTAGCTAAAGAGAACAATCCGACTTATCTAGGGATACAGCTAGATACCAGATTCACATACAAAACACATGTTGAGTCCCTAACTGCTAAGGCCTCTAGAAGGCTAAACCTCATAAAGCGTTTTGCAAGCACTGATTGGGGATCCAATCAGAGCACCCTACGACAACTGTACTTGGGATACGTGCGCTCAGTTATGGATTACTCTCTACCCCTGCAAGCCAGTGCTAGCCCAACACTCAGACTGAAACTAGATCGCATACAAAACCAGGCACTCAGATTCATCTGTGGAGGCTTGCGAACTACTCCGACCAGCGCATGTGAGATTTCCGCCAATGTGGAACCCCTAGAACTAAGGAGAGAGAAATCAGTCATTATCACGGCAGAAAGATTCTTGCGAGCTTGTCGTGAATTATTCTAATCCCCATATATAAATTAAAACGTAAATGCAAAGCCTAACAAATAAATTTAATAAAAGGAAAGAAGAATGGTAAAGAACAGTGCTGTCACAATGACTGTACGCAAAATCCCCCTGTGTTCTCCTTCGTCTGCAAATTGTAACGCTTTCACGTTGATAGTAAAAGCCTACTGTATTATTACCCGCTTTCTTCAATGAAACGTGTACTATATTTCTTTGAAAAACCTTGAGATACGCAAGCTGATCAATGACCTAAATTTAATATTTCATTCATTCCATTTTATACACGGCGTAACTAAAAGACAGATAAAGCAGGAGAGAGAGAGGGACGAATGAAGGCAGGAAGCATGCAACACTACACGCGTCGCGCGATTAATAGTAACGCAAATCCCACGTGTAAGGCCACTAGCAATAACTTTTTTTCATATAGTCAGTGAAAAAGAAACACTACTACTACAAGAATCAGGTTTAAAAATATGAAAAATGCTTAGTAGGAAATATGAAATTCTACTGATTTACATCTAAGCTCCTGACTTTAGTATGACATAACAGTGGAAAAGGCAGGACAGGTGGCGGTTCTAAACAACGAAAAGGAATAAAGAACAAATATACGACTATCTTTGGAAAACACATGTTTTGAACGCAGCCACTTAGCTCTTTTAAATTTGTATATTTGGGTTCCTTAGGGCTTGCTGACAAAGAATATGTAAAACGTTACGCAAATAGTATAGGAATTACCAAGTTATGGCCAAAATAAAATAGTGGGGGTGCCTGACAGCATGAAATCATTTCTGCTCATAAAATTTTCTTATAACGTGTTTGAAAAAACATTACGTTACGGAAATAGCCTACCATGTTAACTCCTATTTGATTGGAGCGCAACAAATGTAAGACTAAACACGATTGGTCGGGCTATAAATACTATCTTGTGTTGTCAGGGGAAACGTGAAAAAAAGTACTTTTTTGAAAAGATGTGTAGACATGGTTTGATTGGGTAGAGCTGCGAATATACTCAATTCAGAGCGTCTGTTCCTTGCCACATCTTGTAATAAACCTACTAAGAAGCAGTGCGTTGAGCACCAGTGTATATTTTTTATAAAATAAAGCCTGGGACATCGGCAGATCGGAGTTGTGCTATATTCATTGCCAGTCAACGAAACTGTTTATTATTTCCATAAATTGTGGTAAGCTTGAAATATTCAATATCTTTTAATGAAAATTGAATGTAAATTGATAATTTATGTCTGTATATATGTGTAGTTCAGTAGCGAACATGATGTAAAGCCTATGGTGCTCCAGCCTGAACAGAAGGTGTCGGAGGAAAGTAAAACTGCATGGAATGGCCAAACAGTACACTGACACCTAGATTATTGACTAGAAAGAAATAATGCTGGAATTGCAGAGGCGTAGTAACCATTAGGGAGGGAAATACTGGTATAAAGTATTTCAGATGAAGCTGACAGTTGGCCTAACGCTCTGAACTCAATGTTTGTGATGTATTGTGCTCAGTGTAGAAATAGAGTGTAAATTAGTTCTGACGTAGAAGGTACAACCTTCTTGTTTCAGGGACCGTGGTCTTAAAGTTATTGAGCAGCACCTGGTCAGAGCTTTGCTGAAGCCAGATGTGGACAGCATACTCCTTGGTCCACATAGCAACCAGTGGGGTGGCTCCAGAACTCATTAAAGTAATCGAGCAGAGGAGTCTTTTACTGCAGTCATCACGAAAGATAAGAGAGTGTGGCCATGGAGCTCAACATTATGTACCCCATCTTAAAATGACATTGTAAAATAAAATTAAGAGGGGAATTTAATTGTTTTAATACCAGGAACTGAGAACATCTCCAATACTAGTTCCAATAGAAACAAACTATTGAAGTCATGATGACAACTACCAACAGAGCTTGAACAAAACAAAACCAGTATTACCTCATATTAATACTACACAACTGACACACATAGGATACTATTAATAATATATGTCACTACAAGATTCATATTAATAAATTCTGTACATATAACTTGTAATTAAAATTGATTGTGATTCCTGGTTCCCTTTGTATTTGAATCAGGACATATATACATTCATGACAGCACTGAATACATATTGTTATTTGAAAAGTTATCAGTGACTCCTTTAAGATATCCTCGTAGAGTGTTTTATGTATGTGAGTGTCACAGTGTTGTCAAGTGTGGTGGAATAAATTAAATTGTTTATCTGTCTGTTGTTGTTATGACTTACACTTCATCATACACATACCCTAGACATATAACGTAGTCATCACACTATTCCAGAATAATTCTGACTGAGGTATACATATGTGGCAGCAAGTAAGGTTATCTATAATACACTACTCTTATTAGATATAGATACCTTCACAGCTGATCTCAGTCAGTACACTAAGTCCCCTATAAATATTTATAACATCCCACTTTACCACATATATTGGGGTCTCGCTCTCGGGATTTTGAATCTTTCCCTATTACAAATATTGGGGGTAATTCACTTCAGGGAATAATAAGAATTAAAAGGTATCCTTGGGTGAAAATAAATAAGGTTGAGCTCACAGTGCCTGTGTTGTCCTGAGTTAATTAGTCATAGATAAAATTGTTTAGTTAAATATTTTAGACATTTATCTGTTAGACAATGGCCGACCTGGCAAAATTTCGATCTGCTGCTGTATAGACTGCGAAAGAGTTAGGAATGGACGGGCAAATTATGATTTCTTATGTCACTGCTGAATGTGACAAATATATTGAACGGGAAGAAAGAAGATTAGAAAAAGAGGCCGAAAGAAAATTAGAGGCTGAGACTAAGAGGTTGCAGATTGAGGCTGAGGCTAAGAAATTGGAAGCAGAAGAAAGAAGATTGACTGCAGAAAGAGAAGACAAGAGATTAGCTGCAGAGAGGAAAGCAGAAAAGGAGGAGAAGAGATTACAAAGGGAACATGAGTTACGACTAAGGGAGTTTGAGTTTCAAGGCCATGCTCCTGAAAATGGTGCCAGTCCCTTTACCTCTGATGCCACCGCTAGCCAGGGAGCCTCAACCTCAGCTATGAATTTTCATTTAGATCATTTTGTTGAGAAAGACGATGATATAGAGAGCTATCTAAATAGGTATGAACTATTAGCTACCACATATGGGTTAGAGAGAGAAAGGTGGAGCTTAAAGTTATCTCAGGGACTTCGTGGGGCAGCTTATGAAGTTTTTGCAAAAATGAGCAGAAGTGATCAGGAAAATTATGACATGCTAAAGCAGGCTCTTTTGTTAAGATATGAAAAGAATGCAGAATTTTATAGGAAAAAATTTAGGAATGCTAAACTACTGTCAGGTGAAACCTATCACCAGTTCTCTGCACGAATAGAGACATACTTGGAGAAATGGACTTCTCTGGGGAAAACCCAAGATCTTAAGGAAATGGTCCTTATAGAGCAATTAAGAGAGTCCATGGCTCCAGACCTGAGAAAGTTTCTCATGGAACAAGGTGCAGAGAGGCTGGGTGAGTTGCTAAATGTTGCTGAAAGGTATCAAGCAGCTCAAGCAGAGGTAACAGGTAATAAAAAGAAACAGGTGGATAACTTTAGGGCACCCCAGAACTTTAATAAATTTGATCCTAGGGATCAACACAAAGGTAAGCACCAGTTTGATAGGCCACGGTATGAAAATAAAAATAAATTCGCACAATTCGATGAAAGGAAATATGATGAAAGAAAATCTTTCAACCAAGGAAAAAGGTGGTGTAAGAATTGTAAGATGAACAATCATGACACTGACTATTGCAGAAGGAAACCTGTGTATATGGCCACCCTTCAGGTCAGGTCGACCTCAAGACAGGAGGAGGATATTATGTTGGATACCACTCCAGAAGAGATGAGGAAGGCACAGGCTGGGGATAAAACACTCAAGCCTTGTTTCAGGAAATTGTCAACTTGTCATACAACTCCAGGCAAGGGAGATTTTTACATGAAAAACAAGTTGATGTATAGGAAGACTGGAGCTAGATCCAAAGGTCAGGGACAGCTGGTACTTCCTAAAAGATATAGGGCAGACTTAATATTGGCCCAAAGCAAGATGGGACATTGAGAATTTTGTAGAAAGGTGTAGCATAGCACATGAGGGAACACCCACAAGTGGGAACATTGATCAGGACCTGGACACGCCACGGGGCAAAATTAGGCCTGATAATAAAAAGAAAAATAGATTTGATAAAGTGGACCAAATGGAATGGGAAGCCCCTTTTCACGGACAAGCTTCACTTAACTGTTTTACAATGGCCACTATGCGGAGAGTGCAAAAAGATGTCTTACCCCAGGATAAGCCGAAAATCCCTCAATCGGACTTAAACAAACTGGAGGAAGAGGATGTAGAGAGGAAATCTCTCATCAAGAATTTTAAGTGGGGAGAAAGCCCCAAAAGAAAAATTGGTAGCGGTCGTTTTATGCATGATAATTCTGGGAAGAAAAATCATCACTATAGAGCTTCGAGTGGAAGAGACCATACCGGTGCATGGACAAATAGGTCCACACAATTAAAGGTCCATATGTAGCTTTGTTGAGAACGTGGACTGATGAAAAGGCAGAGGAAAACATTACATCTTCATACCAATATGTGAATGAGCTGACCACTCGTTTAAAAACTGGCTGGAAACTTGCCAATGAAAATTTGAAACAAGCCAGGAAGAAACATGCTGACTATTATAACAGGAAGGCGAAAGACAGAGATTTGGCTGTGGGAGAGAAGGTACTGCTTCTTCTCCCCGGGAGTCAGAATAAGTTACAGATTGGATGGCAAGGTCCATATACAGTTTTAGGGAAGGTGTCTAGAACAAATTATAAGATAGATAAGAAGGGGAAAGAAAAAATCTATCATGTGAATCTCCTGAAGAAATATTTGGAAAGAGAACATCAGGAAGAGACACACTTGTTGACCTTGTCCATCGCCATGGAGATGAAAAAGGAACCACTTTCATCATTTGAATATCCATTACACCCCTGTGAGACAGCAGCACAGGTGAAAATCAGTACACATTTAACGAAAACTCAGAAAGAGAGAGTGCAACAGGTTCTAAATAATCATGCAGAGGTGTTAACAGACCGACCAGGGCATACAAACCTATTGGAATATGATATGAAACTGATAGACCCCACACCTGTTTGTATGAAACCATATTCGATTCCGTTTGCTAAGGAGAAAGCTTTGAAGGAAGAGAAAGACTATCTGTTGAAGGAAGGAATTATTTCACACAGTGAATCCTCATATAGTTCCGGTGTTGTACTCTTAAGGAAGCCCTCTGGAGAACATAGACTCTGTATAGATTACAGGAGACTGAATGCTATTACAGAAGGACAGGTGGATCCATTGCCGGATACAAATCAGTTGTTTGCCAGGCTAAATAAAGCTAATTATTTCTCAAAAGTGGATCTGAGTAAAGGATACTATCAGATTCCAGTAAAGCCTGAGGTTAGACCATACCTAGCTTTTAGTACCTCAGAAGGACACTATGAGTTTAATAGATTGCCATTTGGATTGAAGAATGCGCCTAGTGTCTTCTCTAGAATGATGAGAAAATTATTGGACCCTCTGAATAATCCATATATAACAAATTTCATGGATGATATCCTTATAGCCACAGAAACATTTGAGGAACACATTGACTCTCTGAATATGCTGTTTAATCGACTTAGGGAAGCAAATTAACAGCACGACCAACCAAATGTTGCGTTGGATGTAAAGAATTGGAATTTTTGGGACACACAGTTTATCAGGGAAACATGACCCCTGACCCAAAGAATTTAGAGAAACTAAAGAAAGCCCCGAGACCACAAACCAAGAAGGACGTGAGATCCTTTGTCTCATTATGTGGTTTCTACCAGAAGTATATCAAAAAATTTAATTCCATATGTGCACCGTTAACTGATTTGACACGTAAAGGACATCCAGATCGCATTACATGGACACCACAATGTGAAATGGCTTACCAAGAATTGAAGGAAAAGCTCACAAGTAAACCTATTTTGAAATTACCTGACTTAAGTCAAGAATTCATAGTAAGGACGGATGCCAGTAATATTGGGTTAGGTGCAACTCTACTACAGAAATCAGATGCATTGGATGGGGAATTAAGCCCAGTGGCATATGCTAGCAGAAAGTTGAATAAAGCTGAAATCAACTACTCAACTAGCGAAAAAGAATGTCTTGCAGTAATATGGGCAATAAAGAAATTCAATATTTATCTGTATGGGAAGGCATTTAAGTTGCAAACGGATCACAAACCTTTATCGTTTCTAGCCCAGGCTAGACATGAGAACTCTAGGTTACTCCGATGGTCCTTACTTTTGGCTCCATATAATTTTAGCATTGAGTATATATCTGGAAAAACAAATTTGGGAGCGGATTTTTTAAGCCGCCTGTGGTGAAGTGGGATGTTATAAATATTTATAGGGGACTTAGTGTACTGACTGAGATCAGCTGTGAAGGTATATATATATCTAATAAGAGTAGTGTATTATATATCACCTTACTTGCTACCACATATCTATATATCTCAGTCAGAATTATTCTGGAATAGTGTGATGACTACGTTATGTGTCTAGGGTATGTGTATGATGAAGTGTAAGTCACAACAACAGACAGATAAACAATTTAATTTAATCCACTACTCTTAACAACACTGTGACACTCACATACATATAACACTCTATGAGAATATCTTAAAGAAGTCACTCGTAACTTTTCAAATAACAATATGTATTCATTACTGGCATGAATGAATATGTGTCCTGATTCAACTACAAGGGAACCAGGAATCACAATCAATTTAAATTACAAGTTATGTACAGAATGTATTTAATATGAATATTGTAGTGACATATATTATTACAAATATTCTATGTGTGTCAGTTGTGTAGTAGTAAAATGAGGTAATACTGGTTTTGTTTTGTTCAAGCTCTGTTGGTATTTGTCATCATGACTTCAATAGTTTGTCTTTAGGGACTAGTATTGGAGATGTTCACAGTTCCTGATTTTAAGACAAGTAAATTCCCCTCTTAATGTTAATTTTACAAAGTCAGTTCAAGATGAGGGGACATAATGTTGAGCTCAGCTGGCCAAGTTAGCTTATCTGGCGTGATGGCGGCAGGAAAGGACTCCTCTGCTCGAATTCTCCTCTGGGCTCTGGAGACACCTCACTGATAGCTAAAAGGACCAAGGAGTATGCTGTCCGACACTGGATTCAGCAAAGCTCTGACCAGGTGCTGCTCAGTACCATCAAGACCACTGTCCCTGAAATCAAGAAGGATGTACCTTCTACTTCATAACTAACTTAAACTCTCTTGTTACACTGATCACAACACAGCACAAACATTGAGTTCAGAGCATTAGGCCAACTGTCAGCTTCATTTGAAATACTTTATTCCAGTATTACCCTCCTTAATGGTTACTACGCCTCTGCAATTCCAGCATTATTTCTTTCTAGTCAATCATCTAGGTGTCAGTGTACTATTTGGCCATTCCATGCCGTTTGACTTTTCTCCGACACCCTCTGTTCAGGCTGGAGCATTACAGGCTTTACCTCACGTTTTCCACTGAACTACACATATATATATACAGGCATAAATCAACAATTCACATTCAATTTTCATTAAAAGATATTGACTGGTTCAAGCTTACCACAATTCATACGAATAAACACAGATACGTTGATTAGCAATGAATTCTGGCACAAACTGGCACAAATTCCCATCTGCTTATCTTCCAGGCTTTTATTTAGCCAAATATAAGCTGGCTTCAACGCACTGATGCTTTATCAAGCTTATTTAAACAAGTGGTTTCGAACTAACGCTCCCAAGTGTGTATATCAGCGAGTCTGACCAATGAGCCCCGTTTCGACAAGTGTTTGAAAAAATGTTACCTTTCCCCGTTTCCCCTAACAACCAAGATAGTATTTATAGCCCGACCAATCGTGGTTAGGCTTTCATTTGTTGCGCTCCAATCAATTTGGAGTTTACATGGTAGGCTATTTCTGTAACGTAAATTTTTTTCAAACACGTTAAAAAAAATCTTATGAGCAGAAATGATTTTATGCTGTCAGGCACCCCCAATATTTTATTTTGGGTATAATTTATTAATTCCTGGACTATTTGCATAACGTTTTACATATTATTTGTCAGCAAGCCCTAAGGAACCCAAAAATACAAATTTAAAGGAGCTACGTGGCTGCATTCAAAATATGCAATTTCTTCTACCTCCTGTTTCTACGCAGGGCCTCTCAATGCTTTTCCAAGAAATACAGCACACGTTTCATTGAAGAAAGCGGGTAATAATACAGTAAGCTTTTATATCAACGTGAAAGCATTACAATTTGCAGACGTAGCAGAAAACAAGGGGGATTTCGAGTACATTCTTTGTGACAGCACTGTTATTTTTCCATTGCTCTTTTCTTTATTAATTTTATTTGTTAGGCTTCATATTTACCTAATAATTTATATATGTGGATTAGAATATTTCATGACACCTCCCCTCTTAAAACAGACATTATATGTCAGTCCTTTATTCTATATACACATAGAGAAATTTATTATTATTGCTGGTGTTTACGGTGATTCTCATCACACGGATGGCGGCTTAAAAAATCCGCTCCCAAATTGGTTTTTCCAGATATATACTCAATGCTAAAATTATATGGAGCCAGAAGCAAAGACCATCGGAGTAACCTAGAGTTCTCATGCTTAGCCTGTGCTAAAAACGATAAAGGTTTGTGATCTGTTTGCAACTTAAATGCCTTCCCATATAGATAAATATTGAATTTCTTTATCGCCCATATTACTGCAAGACATTCTTTTTCGCTAGTTGAGTAGTTGATTTCAGCTTTATTCAACTTTCTGCTAGCATATGCCACTGGGCTTAATTCCCCATCCAATGCATCTGATTTCTGTAGTAGAGTTGCACCCAGTCCAATATTACTTGCATCCGTCCTTACTATGAATTCTTGACTTAAGTCAGGTAATTTCAAAATGGGTTTACTTGTGAGCTTTTCCTTCAATTCTTGGTAAGTCATTTCACATTGTGGTGTCCATGTAATGCGATCTGGATGTCCTTTACGTGTCAATTCCGTTAAAGGTGCACATATGGAATTAAAGTTTTTGATATACTTCTGGTAGAAACCACATAATGAGACAAAGGATCTCACGTCCTTCTTGGTTTGTGGTCTCGGGGCTTTCTGTAGTTTCTCTAAATTCTTTGGGTCAGGGGTCATGTTTCCCTGATAAACTGTGTGTCCCAAAAATTCCAATTCTTTACATCCAACGCAACATTTGGTTGGTCGGGCTGTTAAATTTGCCTCCCTAAGTCGATTAAACAGCATGTTCAGAGAGTCAATGTGTTCCTCAAATGTTTCTGTTGCTATAAGGATATCATCCATAAAATTTTTTATACAGGGATTATTCAGAGGATCCAATAATTTTCTCATCATTCTAGAGAAGACACTAGGCGCATTCTTCAATCCAAATGGCAATCTATTAAACTCATAGTGTCCTTCTGAGGTACTAAAAGCTAGGTATGGTCTAACCTCAGGCTTCACCGGAATCTGATAGTATCCTTTACTCAGATCCACTTTTGAGAAATATTTAGCTTTATTTAGTCTGGCAAACAGCTGATTTGTATCCGGCAATGGATCCACCTGTCCTTCTGTAATAGCATTCAGTCTCCTGTAATCTATACAGAGTCTATGTTCTCCAGAGGGCTTCCTTAAAAGTACAACACCGGAACTATACGAAGACTCACTGTGCGAAATAATTCCTTCCTTCAACAGATAGTCTATCTCTTCCTTCAAAGCTTTCTCCTTAGCAAACGGAATCGAATATGGTTTCATACAGACAGGTGTGGGGTCTATCAGTTTCATATCATATTCCAATAGGTTTGTATGCCCTGGTCGGTCTGTTAACACCTCTGCATGATTATTTTAGAACCTGTTGCACTCTCTCTTTCTGAGTTTTCGTTAAATGTGTACTGATTTTCACCTGTGCTGCTGTCTCACAGGGGTGTAATGGATATTCAAATGATGAAAGTGGTTCCTTTTTCATCTCCATGGCGATGGACAAGGTCAACAAGTGTGTCTCTTCCTGATGTTCTCTTTCCAAATATTTCTTCAGGAGATTCACATGATAGATTTTTTCTTTCCCCTTCTTATCTATCTTATAATTTGTTCTAGACACCTTCTCTAAAACTGTATATGGACCCTGCCATCCAATTTGTAACTTATTTCATCAGTCCACGTTCTTAACAAAGC
Source organism: Oreohelix idahoensis (assembly GCA_024509875.1). Classification (NCBI taxonomy): domain Eukaryota; kingdom Metazoa; phylum Mollusca; class Gastropoda; order Stylommatophora; family Oreohelicidae; genus Oreohelix; species Oreohelix idahoensis. The sequence continues at coordinate 241,838 of JAMPIV010019647.1, forward strand.
TTCAAGTGGACCTTTTATTGGCCTTCCAAACAATAATGTTGCCGGGGCAATACCGGTTGAACTATGGGGTACCTCCCGATAAGCAAAGAGGGCGGCGTGCAGGTACTGGTCCCATGTATCTGGTTTTTCGTGTGCCAACTTTCTCAGGATCGACATCAATGTGCCGTTAAATCTTTCCACTTGGCCGTTCCCTTGGGGATGATACACACTACAATGGAAGTGTTTGGCCTGAAAGATCCTGAAAACTTCTTCAGTTAGTTTCCCCTTGAACTGAGAGCCATTATCAGTCAAGATTTGATTGGGAAAGCCTAACCTTGTGAAAATTGTGAGCAATGCCTCTGCCACATGTTTAGAATCAATCGATGACAGGGCTACTGCCTCTCCCCACATAGAACAAGTGTCCACCAGAGTCAGAATGTAGCTGTTCCTTCTCTTGGTTCGGGTGAGAGGTCCCACAAGATCCACGGCAACTCTCTCAAAGGGTGTTCCCACTATGGGCATTTCCCCCAGAGTTGCTGGTGCAGTCCAATGTTTAGGTGCTACTCGTTGGCACTCTGGACAGGATTTTACATATCGTTTGATATCTTCAGTTATTCCTGGCCAGAAATAGTGACAAGCTATTCGCTGTCCTGTTGCGCTGATTCCCATATGACCACTGAAGGGAATCGCATGCCCTAGTTCCAACACTTTAGTCCTATATGAAGTGGGAAGGACCAGCTGTCCGTGACCATTGGATTCAGATCCAGCCTTCCTATATATCAGTTTGTTCTTCATATAAAACTCTCCCTTGCCTGGAGGTGTATGAGATTTGGGCAACTTCTTGAAACATGGCTTGAGTGTTTTGTCCTCAGCCTGTGCCTTCCTCATCTCATCTGGGTGAGTATTTATGGGATTATCCTCCTCCTTCTTTGACTGTGATCTGGTCTGCACTGTTGCCAATATCACAGGTCTCTTGGGATTCCCCAAGAAGACATATCTACACCCCAATATCAGAGGGTAGATTGGCTCATTTATCACCGCTGCTTTTATGATTCCTTCCACATATCGCGTTTTCACTTTTATTCGGGCGACGGGAAGTGTCATGGTAGCTACATCCTTGGTTGCAGTTTGAATCTCCACTGTTTCTGTGGTGTATTGATCGGCCTGCACCAGGTGAGAACTCACAACGGAATCGTAATCTAAACCGGTATCATATAAACATCTTATAGTGACACCATTACAGATGACATCTTCACACACTGGGGGGTGGTATGGTTCCTGTAATTCTTCAGGTTTGCCCTTCTTTTCCTTTTTCCCCGATGTCATAGCAGCAAAATGAGGAGGTTTCCTTCTACAATGGTCAGTGTCATGATTGTTCATCTTACAATTTTTACACCACCTTTTTCCTTGGTTGAAAGATTTTCTTTCATCATATTTCCTTTCATCGAATTGTGGGAATTTATTTTTATTTTCATACCGTGGCCTATCAAATTGGTGCTTACCTTTATTTTGATCCTTAGGATCAAATTTATTAAAGTTCTGTGGTGCCCTAAAGTTGTCCACCTGTTTCTTTTTATTACCTGTTACCTCTGCTTGAGCTGCTTGATACCTTTCAGCAACATTTAGCAACTCATCCAGCCTCTCTGCACCTTGTTCCATGAGAAACTTTCTCAGGTCTGGAGCCATGGACTCTCTTAATTGCTCTATAAGGACCATTTCCTTAAGATCTTGGGTTTTCCCCAGAGAAGTCCATTTCTCCAAGTATGTCTCTATTCGTGCAGAGAACTGGTGATAGGTTTCACCTGACAGTAGTTTAGCATTCCTAAATTTTTTTCTATAGAATTCTGCATTCTTTTCATACCTTAACAAAAGAGCCTGCTTTAGCATATCATAATTTTCCTGATCACCTCTGCTCATTTTTGCAAAAACTTCATAAGCTGCCCCACGAAGTCCCTGAGATAACTTTAAGCTCCACCTTTCTCTCTCTAACCCATACGTGGTAGCTAATAGTTCATACCTATTTAGGTAGCTCTCAATATCATCGTCTTTCTCAACAAAATGATCTAAATGAAAATTCATAGCTGAGGTTGAGGCTCCTTGAGTAACCGTAGCATCAGAGGCAAAGGGACTGGCACCATTTTCAGGAGCATGGCCTTGAAACTCAAACTCCCTTAGTCGTAATTCATGTTCCCTTTGTAATCTTTTCTCCTCCTTTTCTGCTTCCCTCTCTGCAGCTAATCTCCTCTCTTCCCTTTCTGCAGCTAATTTCTTCTCTTCTGCAGCTAATCTCCTCTCTTCCCTTTCTGCAGCTAATCTTTTGTCTTCTCTTTCTGCCTCCAATTTCTTAGCCTCAGCCTCAATCTGCAACCTCTTAGTCTCAGCCTCAGCTTGCAACCTCTTAGTCTCAGCCTCTAACTTTCTTTCGGCCTCTTTTTCTAATCTTCTTTCTTCGCGTTCAATAAATTTGTCACATTCCGTCGTGACATAGGCAACCATAACTTGCCCATCTAATCCTAACTCTTTTGCAGTCTGAACCGCAGCAGATCGAAATTTGGCCAGGTCCGCCATTGTCTATCCGGTAAGTTTATAAAATGTCTAACCAACAATTTAATCTCTAAATATCTAATGGACAACACAGGCACCGTGAGCTCAACCTTATTCAATTCCACCCAAGGATACCTTTTAATTCTTATATTCCCTGAAGTGAATTACCCCCAATATTTTTAATAGTTAAAGATTCAAAATCCCAAGAGCGAGACCCCAATATATGTGGTGAAGTGGGATGTTATAAATATTTATAGGGGACTTAGTGTACTGACTGAGATCAGCTGTGAAGGTATATATATATCTAATAAGAGTAGTGTATTATATATCACCTTACTTGCTACCACATATCTATATATCTCAGTCAGAATTATTCTGGAATAGTGTGATGACTACGTTATGTGTCTAGGGTATGTGTATGATGAAGTGTAAGTCACAACAACAGACAGATAAACAATTTAATTTAATCCACTACTCTTAACAACACTGTGACACTCACATACATATAACACTCTATGAGAATATCTTAAAGAAGTCACTCGTAACTTTTCAAATAACAATATGTATTCATTACTGGCATGAATGAATATGTGTCCTGATTCAACTACAAGGGAACCAGGAATCACAATCAATTTAAATTACAAGTTATGTACAGAATGTATTTAATATGAATATTGTAGTGACATATATTATTACAAATATTCTATGTGTGTCAGTTGTGTAGTAGTAAAATGAGGTAATACTGGTTTTGTTTTGTTCAAGCTCTGTTGGTATTTGTCATCATGACTTCAATAGTTTGTCTTTAGGGACTAGTATTGGAGATGTTCACAGTTCCTGATTTTAAGACAAGTAAATTCCCCTCTTAATGTTAATTTTACAAAGTCAGTTCAAGATGAGGGGACATAATGTTGAGCTCAGCTGGCCAAGTTAGCTTATCTGGCGTGATGGCGGCAGGAAAGGACTCCTCTGCTCGAATTCTCCTCTGGGCTCTGGAGACACCTCACTGATAGCTAAAAGGACCAAGGAGTATGCTGTCCGACACTGGATTCAGCAAAGCTCTGACCAGGTGCTGCTCAGTACCATCAAGACCACTGTCCCTGAAATCAAGAAGGATGTACCTTCTACTTCATAACTAACTTAAACTCTCTTGTTACACTGATCACAACACAGCACAAACATTGAGTTCAGAGCATTAGGCCAACTGTCAGCTTCATTTGAAATACTTTATTCCAGTATTACCCTTCTTAATGGTTACTACGCCTCTGCAATTCCAGCATTATTTCTTTCTAGTCAATCATCTAGGTGTCAGTGTACTATTTGGCCATTCCATGCCGTTTGACTTTTCTCCGACACCCTCTGTTCAGGCTGGAGCATTACAGGCTTTACCTCACGTTTGCCACTGAACTACACATATATATATATACAGGCATAAATCAACAATTCACATTCAATTTTCATTAAAAGATATTGAATGGTTCAAGCTTACCACAATTCATACGAATAAACACAGATACGTTGATTAGCAATGAATTCTGGCACAAACTGGCACAAATTCCCATCTGCTTATCTTCCAGGCTTTTATTTAGCCAAATATAAGCTGGCTTCAACGCACTGATGCTTTATCAAGCTTATTTAAACAAGTGGTTTCGAACTAACGCTCCCAAGTGTGTATATCAGCGAGTCTGACCAATGAGCCCCGTTTCGACAAGTGTTTGAAAAAATGTTACCTTTCCCCGTTTCCCCTAACAACCAAGATAGTATTTATAGCCCGACCAATCGTGGTTAGGCTTTCATTTGTTGCGCTCCAATCAATTTGGAGTTTACATGGTAGGCTATTTCTGTAACGTAAATTTTTTTCAAACACGTTAAAAAAAAATCTTATGAGCAGAAATGATTTTATGCTGTCAGGCACCCCCAATATTTTATTTTGGGTATAATTTATTAATTCCTGGACTATTTGCGTAACGTTTTACATATTATTTGTCAGCAAGCCCTAAGGAACCCAAAAATACAAATTTAAAGGAGCTACGTGGCTGCATTCAAAATATGCAATTTCTTCTACCTCCTGTTTCGAAGATGTGCTGTCTGGGTACTGTTATGTTTTCAAACGTAAACCCATCTATTGTTATCTTTCCTAATAAGCGTTTTTTATGATTTTAAAACCTAACTCTGGGAAAGGGTAGTGTATTTTATCACTGTCCGTCTGAAAAAAAATTAGTGCATGTAGACTTACACGCGTGATGGCAGCATTTGTGTATCGCGCGACGCCTGTTGCATGCGTTCCTGATTTTCAGCCCTCCCCTCTCTCTTTATCCTTTTGTCCATCTGTTCGTTCGTTTTGGTAACGTAATATAATTAATGTTAGGATTAATTTAGGTCATTACGCAGGGCCTCTCAATGCTTTTCCAAGAAATACAGCACACGTTTCATTGAAGAAAGTGGGTAATAATACAGTAAGCTTTTATATCAACGTGAAAGCATTACAATTTGCAGACGTAGCAGAAAACAAGGGGGATTTCGAGTACATTCTTTGTGACAGCACTGTTATTTTTCCATTGCTCTTTTCTTTATTAATTTTATTTGTTAGGCTTCATATTTACCTAATAATTTATATATGTGGATTAGAATATTTCATGACACCGCCATCCGTGTGAGGAGAATCACCGTAAACCCCAGAAATAATAATAAATTTCTCTATGTGTATATAGAATAAAGGACTGACATATAATGTCTGTTTTAAGAGCAGATAAAGCAGGAGAGAGAGAGGGACGAATGAAGGCAGGAAGCATGCAACACTACACGCGTCGCGCGATTAATAGTAACGCAAATCCCACGTGTAAGGCCACTAGCAATAACTTTTTTTCATATAGTCAGTGAAAAAGAAACACTACTACTACAAGAATCAGGTTTAAAAATATGAAAAATGCTTAGTAGGAAATATGAAATTCTACTAATTTACATCTAAGCTCCTGACTTTAGTATGACATAACAGTGGAAAAGGCAGGACATGTGGCGGTTCTAAACAACGAAAAGGAATAAAGAACAAATATACGACTATTTTTGGAAAACACATGTTTTGAACGCAGCCACTTAGCTCTTTTAAATTTGTATATTTGGGTTCCTTAGGGCTTGCTGACAAAGAATATGTAAAACGTTACGCAAATAGTATAGGAATTACCAAGTTATGGCCAAAATAAAATAGTGGGGGTGCCTGACAGCATGAAATCATTTCTGCTCATAAAATTTTCTTATAACGTGTTTGAAAAAACATTACGTTACGGAAATAGCCTACCATGTTAACTCCTATTTGATTGGAGCGCAACAAATGTAAGACTAAACACGATTGGTCGGGCTATAAATACTATCTTGTGTTGTCAGGGGAAACGTGAAAAGGAGTACTTTTTTGAAAAGATGTGTAGACATGGTTTGATTGGGTAGAGCTGCGAATATACTCAATTCAGAGCGTCTGTTCCTTGCCACATCTTGTAATAAACCTACTAAGAAGCAGTGCGTTGAGCACCAGTGTATATTTTTTATAAAATAAAGCCTGGGACATCGGCAGATCGGAGTTGTGCTATATTCATTGCCAGTCAACGAAACTGTTTATTATTTCCATAAATTGTGGTAAGCTTGAAATATTCAATATCTTTTAATGAAAATTGAATGTAAATTGATAATTTATGTCTGTATATATGTGTAGTTCAGTAGCGAACATGATGTAAAGCCTATGGTGCTCCAGCCTGAACAGAAGGTGTCGGAGGAAAGTAAAACTGCATGGAATGGCCAAACAGTACACTGACACCTAGATTATTGACTAGAAAGAAATAATGCTGGAATTGCAGAGGCGTAGTAACCATTAGGGAGGGAAATACTGGTATAAAGTATTTCAGATGAAGCTGACAGTTGGCCTAACACTCTGAACTCAATGTTTGTGATGTATTGTGCTCAGTGTAGAAATAGAGTGTAAATTAGTTCTGACGTAAAAGGTACAACCTTCTTGTTTCAGGGACCGTGGTCTTAAAGTTATTGAGCAGCACCTGGTCAGAGCTTTGCTGAAGCCAGAGGTGGACAGCATACTCCTTGGTCCATATAGCAACCAGTGGGGTGGCTCCAGAACTCATTAAAGTAATCGAGCAGAGGAGTCTTTTACTGCAGTCATCACGAAAGATAAGAGAGTGTGGCCATGGAGCTCAACATTATGTACCCCATCTTAAAATGACATTGTAAAATAAAATTAAGAGGGGAATTTAATTGTTTTAATACCAGGAACTGAGAACATCTCCAATACTAGTTCCAATAGAAACAAACTATTGAAGTCATGATGACAACTACCAACAGAGCTTGAAATAAACAAAACCAGTATTACCTCATATTAATACTACACAACTGACACACATAGGATACTATTAATAATATGTGTCACTACAAGATTCATATTAATAAATTCTGTACATATAACTTGTAATTAAAATTGATTGTGATTCCTGGTTCCCTTTGTATTTGAATCAGGACACATATACATTCATGACAGCACTGAATACATATTGTTATTTGAAAAGTTATCAGTGACTCCTTTAAGATATCCTCGTAGAGTGTTTTATGTATGTGAGTGTCACAGTGTTGTCAAGTGTGGTGGGATAAATTAAATTGTTTATCTGTCTGTTGTTGTTATGACTTACACTTCATCATACACATACCCTAGACATATAACGTAGTCATCACACTATTCCAGAATAATTCTGACTGAGGTATACATATGTGGCAGCAAGTAAGGTTATCTATAATACACTACTCTTATTAGATATAGATACCTTCACAGCTGATCTCAGTCAGTACACTAAGTCCCCTATAAATATTTATAACATCCCACTTTACCACAGAGCTGACAAAGATGACCCCTGCAAAAACGTTATCGGTGACCTCAACTCCAGGTACCGAATTAAAAAGACATCTTTCACTAGAAGGTACCAAGAGCTTTCAGGGAAGCACTACATACCAGAGACTAGACTACCTACTCAAGTTGTGCCTGACCTACCACCTCACGTAGAACTAAAAAGACCAATAATACGTACAAACCTTTTACAACCCGCAAATAAAAGCCTCATACCTACGCTGCTGAAAACACTTGCTATGGAAACCATCTGTCAGTACGATGAAGACATTATCCATGCCTATACAGACGGGTCAGCTTTCAAAGCAGTAATAAATGCTGGATACAGGGCCATAATCATCCCACCCAGTACTGAAGAACCCGTCAAAATTGCAGGTCCCTGTGGTATCTGGTGCACAAACTACGAAGCCGAAGTAGTCGCCATCCAGAAAACCCTAAGTAGAATTTTTGAACTCTTTGAATCAGACGAAATGGAACCAAATGATGTTGTGGTGTTCTCAGACTCGCAGGCTGCCCTCTTGGCAATAGGAAACTGGAAAACCAACTCGATCAGTACTATCCAGAAGGTTCAAGAAACATGCCACAAAATTATGAATTTGTACGGAACAGAAATATACATGCAATGGATACCTGGCCACATAAACATCACATTAAATGAAGTTGCTGATAGACTGGCAAAGAAGGGAGCAAAAATGCCACAGATTGATCACCCACTGAGTATGTTAACAGTTAAACAAATAGTCAAAAACAACTGTAAAGAAGTTTGGCTGAACACATGGGTACAGGCTAAAACAGGAAGAAGACTCTTCATTCACCAAACAGCCCCAAATAAGAAAGATGCTATGAACGATATCGAACGAAGGTACCAAACCAAAATCTTCAGATTGAGAACAGGCCACTCTACACTAAATGGCCACAGAAACAGACTAAGTTCACAAAATATAGCAAAATGTAGACACTGCCCTAACCCGTTGGAGACAGTAGAACACCACCTACTACAATGCCCTGCACTCCAGGGACTGAGACAACAACTGCTACCACACAACCCATCCATAGACAATACACTGTATGGCAGCTCAGAACAGCTTATACGAACTGCGCAGTACCATATAATGGCATCAAGGTCACCAAGAGCTGACGCTCAGTGACAGTGGATCAAAGAAGAAGAAGAAGAAGAAGAATGAATCTGCAGGCATATCTTATATAAGCGATTAATATGAGGTTATGAATGAGCCGGAAACCTTATTATGTTTAAAAAGATTGCCACAGAAACCCGCCATGAAGAGCGTGTGGCTAGTTGGTGCAAGCTTCCTGCCGGACTAGCTGTAATGGTGATTTAATGCTACATTTAGAGCATACAAAAAAAAAAAAAAAGATGGTGATGCTCGAATTTATACCAACAGTTGATAAAGTCTTTGGGTTGATAGAACAATTGGTCATTACGATGTTTAAAATACAGGGATCCCTCGTTTAGCGCTGTTGAAATCGAGCTCTAAATAAGCGCTAAACGAAAATTGATTCCGCATAAGAATTAACACCAATCAAGTTAATTCGTTCCCAGGTTCAGAGAGCTGTATTAAAATTAAGTAAAAAGTGATAAAAACAAAAACTAAATACTTAACAACATTTATTACCTACACATACTATTAAAATATTGAAAACAAAACAAAATACTATGTATGTACTGTACTTATAAAAATAAAATTTACAAGATATTAAAGGACTTCAATCGTTGCTATTTGTGGATTAAATGAACGCGATGAGCACGTGAAAGTCAAAATTCAGCATTCCATGGATTTTAGTGCTCAGAGTAATAACAGTTTTTTGTTTAGCGTATAACAGACATATATGGCATAAAATGAAAACAACGTTTTACGGAAAAAGCGCTAAACGAACAGTATAAAGACTGGGATATTGATATATTTTCTTAACAGGGCAAGTCCATAGAAAAATGATATGGCTATTATTTTAAAGGTACAAGTAGATGTACAGTTAATATGGGTTTTGTATTGAAACTGAAATAGCTGTTGAGTTGAGTATTAAAGTGGATAAAAATTTAATAACGTCCTTGTGTTAGTAGTGTAAGTCTATAGAAAACTGATATATCCGTTGTGAAAATAGGTCAAGTCGATAAAAAGCCGATGTTTCAGGTGTAGTGACAGTTAAGTGATGTACTGTTAACATAGTAGTTGTGTTAAAAAGGTCAGTCTAGAAAGCTGATATACCCGGCGTGTTGACGGTTCAATTAACAGTGTAGATGCAAAGTTTTGTAGTCGTAATGATTCACATCCAGATGTAACGTTGATGTTGGTGCTGCTGTCTGTGTGCACAAAATTACATACACAGATTGCATACCTACACAGTCGAAGAGGAGATAAGGAAGCCAAATCATCCCTCCTGATACGCTCGAGCACCGGTACACTCCCCTTTCTTCTAGCGGAACGTGCTGACAGGACAAGACGAGCAACATGTTAATATATCCAAGATATGGCTTTACAAATGATGTTAAGACTGTCTGAAGTTCACATTTTAATATGCCCCCCTGTCGCTATCCACAACAGTTTATTATGTATTTATAACCATCATAAAACGTTGCTGGGCGTACATGATAACAACCTCCAGCATGAGAACCAAGATAGAGACAGCTACTGAAGCTTTAAGGTAGCTGACTCAAACACAATTAACAAGGTCAGTTATTGTATTAGGCTCATAATCTATTCTTCAGTGGATGGATCTATCTATCTATCTATCTATCTATCTATCTATCTATCTATCTATCTATCTATCTATCTATCTATCTATCTATCTATCTATCTATCTATCTATCTATCTATCTATCTATCTATCTATCTATCTATCTATCTATCTATCTATCTATCTATCTATCTATCTATCTATCTATCTGTCTGTCTGTCTGTCTGTCTATCTATCTGTCTATCTATCTGTCTGTCTGTCTGTCTGTCTGTCTATCTGTGAGACCGTCCGTCCGTCCGTCCGTCTGTCTGTCTGTCTGTTTGTTCACCTATCCAAAATGCCTATCAACCTATCTACCTGAATGCGTTTATTTATTTATATATATATATATATATATATATATATATATATATATATATATATATATATATATATATATATATATATATATATATATATATATATATATATATCAACTCAGCCGCCAAGAAAGAAGAAGGTCCTCTGGAAAGGAGGCGCATGAAACAATCTAGAGAAAGCCGAAAGGGGTCTGGGTTGCAGACTAACCTTTTTTCGTCTAGGAAAATCTCCAGGTTTGGCACCTGGAATGTTCGCACTCTGTGTGAACAAGGGAAAACTGCACAGGTAGCAGTAGAAATGAAAATTACAGAATTTATATCCTGGGTCTCTGCGAGACACGGTAGAAAGGCATAAAGAAGAGGAGACTGATCACAGGAGAAATGGTGTTGTCCTCAGGACATGAGGAGGAAAGAACCCACCACATTGAAGAGGTGGCTCTAATGCTGTCTAAGGAAGCATAGAAGGCACTTATAGAATGGGAAGCAATGGGACCCCAAATTATAACAGCAAGGTTTAAATCAACCAAAAAGAAAGTAAATATAAACATCATCCAGTGTTATGCACCAACAAACGATAAAGAAGAATCTGTGAAAGAAGATTTTTACACCAGACTACAAAATGTCTTGGACAATAAGAAAAGAAAGGACATCACAATTTTGATGGGGGACCTAAATGCGAAAATAAGAACAGACAACACTGGCTTTGAAGAAATCATGGGAAAGCATGGATTAGGTATGATGAACGAGAATGGGGAACTATTAGCAAACTTCTGTGCTTCAAATCAACTAGCTATAGGGGGAAGAATATTTAAACATAAAAGAATACATAAAGCAACATGGATATTACCAGACCACAGAACTGAGAATGAGATTGATCACATATGCATAAGTAAGAAGTTTAGGTCATCATTGCATGATGTGAAGGTATGTAGAGGAGCAGATGTTGTATCAGACCACCATCTTCTGTTGGCTAAAACAGAATTAAAACTCAAGAAATTACAACAGCATATAGCTATAGACAACAGTATAATGTGGGATATCTAAGAAATCAGGAAATAGGAGAAAAATTTTCAATCACAGTATCCAACAAATACCAAGTACTCCAACGGCTAGAAGATGAAACAGAACCTGAAGACTACTGGCAACAAGTAAAAAATATATGGAACGAGACATGTAAAGAAGTACTGAGAAAAGGAGAACATCAGCACAAAGCATGGATAACAACAGAAACTATTAGTAAGATAGAAGACAGGAAAAACAAGAAAGCAGATTTAAACATAAGCAAAACCAGAAGCTCCAAAGCCAAGGCCCATGAAGTGTACATAGAAGCAAACAAAGAAGTAAGAAGAAACATCAAAAGAGACAAGACGAAATATATTGATGATTTGGCAAGGGAAGCAGAGGAAGCTGCAGCCAAAGGAAATATGAGGGACCTGTAAAACAACACAAAGAAGCAAACAGGAAAATATAAGTAAGCAAATGGCCGCATACAAGATAAGAACGGAAAATTGCCTAGTAATATACAAGAACAACTGAAGAGATGGACAGAACATTTTGAGGAACTTCTCAATAGACCAGCTCCAACTAATTCCCCCAGACATCCAGCCAGCAGAAGAGGAGCTAGAGATCAGTTGTGAATGACCAAGTAGAGAAGAAAAAAAGAAAGCCATAAAGCTTTTGAATAATGGAAAAGCAGCTGGTCCAGATTGCATTCTAGCAGAGGCCATCATAACAGATACTGGTACCTCTACAGAGATATCATACAAACAACTTTTCAAAGTCTGAGAGAGAGAGAGGAAATACCAGCAGAATGGAAGGAAGGATAACTGGTCAAGTTGACAAAGAAGGGAAATTTACAAGAGTGCACAAATTATAGGATAAAGGCGAATAGCAAACCCAGGCCGAGCACCGCAAATACATACTTTCTGAGGGCAGGAAAGTCAGCACACCCCAAACCGAGTAAACCTGGTAGCAGTTTATCATCTCTTCTTGACTGTGCAAACGACTGGGAGATGGCGGTAGACCTACCTGGACGAGGGGCATATCCATAGAGTATCAGAAAATCGCGGAGACGGCCGGATATAGTGCTTCATTCTTCAGCAACGCTTCAGGACATACTAATTGAACTGACCGTGCCGTTTGAATCCAGATTAGACGAGCAACATTCGTTCAAAGCGGCCAAGTATAGTGATCTGGCCGCGGATCTGAGACACGATGGGTTCACTGCAAGGGTCATGGCTGTTGAAGTGGGCGCAAGAGGGCTTGTGGCTGCATCAGTGTATGATCTATTGAAACTGTTGGGGCTGAGGGGACTGTCGAGAACAAGGGCACTGAACAGGCTTAGTGAAAATGGGTTCATTTTCGATACAAGACAACAGGAGGCTGAGACGCTTGGCAGTCATGACCCAAGTGGGCCCGCCCCCTTAGAGTGTAAAGGAGTATATCGGGCCGAAACACTTGTCGGATGGGGGACCTCTTCTGATGATCAGATTGCTTCCTGTTGTATCACCCTGTAACGAGTTTCCTATCATCATAGAGGAATAATGTTACTATCAGTGCCAGGAAAAGTATTAAACAGAATCATCCTTGAAAGATTAAAAGAGTCCATAGACAAGCAACTGAGAGATGAACAAGCAGGTTTTCGACAAAATAGATCCTGTACAGACCAGATAGCCACATTGAAAATAATAATTGAACAAAGTTTGAAATGGAATTCACCGCTTGTTAAAGAACGAATATCGAGATGTTCTGTATTGTTGCCACACATAGGCTTATTACCATTTACTTTTGAGGAAATATGTCTCTTTGTGGTAAACTATTGTTTTCGTACGGGTTTTAACTTATAATTGAACACTGCATATTTAATACGTCACCGGTTGTCTATGACGTAACACGTTTGCACTAATTTATTCTAACGGCTGATATTCGTGGCCTTTCGTTACTTCAAGTCGTCCTAGTAACAGGTGTTTTTCTAGCTCCAAGTATTGCGGAGGAAGATATTTATTTAAGTGACATAACTAACTTCGGAGGCCGCCACTATGTATTTCTAAGATAATTGAAGAAAGAGGCAAAAAGTCAAAAACATAAATAGAGAAAGAGCAACATGAATTAACCATATCACAGAAGAAACATTAGACGCTTTACACAAATATATGCCCAAAATGGAAGAACACGCTCAAAATTACAGTTTTTTCATCATAACAAGACTTTCCCACAAGTTTTAACCAAAATCCATAATACATTACACTTTTCCTTTTATGTTTTAATCTAGATCATTAATACATGATATTTTCTCTGCCGTTTTTAAACAAGATCTCTAGTAAATCACACTATTTGTCTAGTTTTAAATAAGATCACTAACACATCACTATGTTAGATCCCAAAAAAATTATTCGGCTTTCAGAATTTACCATGAAATACCCTTTGTTTGAAAGTACGTTTTTTATAGTCTTTTATGAATATGCGTTTTCTGTCCATGTATTGATAATTTCTTATAGTGAAGAAAAAAGGAAAACCCAAATATATTTATAAGAGCATGAGACATAAGCTATTGGCAAAACAGTTTTAAATAGAAATAGGAAATACGGCCCATCAAAAAACAAGTACATTAGTGATTGTTCCGTATTGCAAACACAATGAACGTGTATTTTGGAATGAAAAATTGAAATTTGCTAATACAAGAATAGAGCCTATGTCATGCACAGAAAAGTCAGAGAAAGCGACAGAAAATATAACAATTAAGAGTACATTAATAGAAATAGATTTTTAAAAAAAATTAATTTGACTGAAACTGAAGCAAGGGCGAAATTCAAACAAAGTGCACAAGAGGACATACACTAATAATCAAAAAAAAAAAAAAAAAAGGGAGGTATGTGACATTACCATCAAGACATTTGGTACAGAATATTTTTCGTACACCCGCTAATACTCCAGACGAATACTCCGGTTAAAATGTCTAACCTGCGACTGATTTTACTTGAGTATCCCTTTTCCCTGTACGCTGATAGGTGTCCTCTCGCCATTCAGGCAGATACTCGCCGTCTTCGGAGGTACCCATTACAGCTGAGTCGGCTCAGGAGCCGTTCAGGTTATTCAAGTCCCTGGTAGACGACACCTTCAAATGTCTTCGCCAGGGCTCGAATTATTCCAGTCCAAGTCCCGGTCGACGACACTCCTTCAAATGTCTTTGCCAGGGCTCTAATTATTCGAATTATATCACTGCTTCAAATGTCTTCGCCCGGGCTTGAACCTGGACCTCCCGATCGCGAGCGCAGTGTGGTAACCACTACACTAGCGCGGCTCGTAGAGAATGTAGTTTGCTTTTTTGCAATTAATATTACTGAAACATGAACAAAATAAAGATCACCACACAAAAGACAAAAGCTATGAACATCAGCAGATAACCAGGTCGATTTCACATACGTGACAACGGCATCAAACTTAACCGACAATAGAAGACTTAGCAGAGAAATTGAAAACAAAACGTCAAGAAATCAGCGGAGTGAAGTACCAGCTGTTACAGCTACTCAAACATCAGAATATCAGACATGAGATTAAAAGACAATTGATAAATATAATATTCTTTCCAGCTCATTGCTATCGGTATCAAACATGGCCCCCCATACGAAGAACACTGGAAATAAAAGTCACATCTTAAGAAAGCCATTCAAGTTTGAGAGACCAAATGAGAAATGACGTAAATTGTTGAGCTATCTCATGAGAATGGGGCCCGATAAATTACCGTTACTCGTCTGCAATAGTAGAAGTTCTGGTTTCAGAGCACTCGAAAGACCAAGATGCAGATGGATAGACATCATCAAAGAAATCTTGCAACCACACGGGTTTGCATCTTGCAACCACACGGGATTGCATCTTGCAACCACACGGGTTTGCATCTTGCAACCACACGGGATTGCATCTTGCAACCACACGGGTTTGCATCTTGCAACCACACGGGATTGCATCTTGCAACCACATGGGTTTGCAGCAGCTAATACAACACACTTGGCTCAAGAGGAAAATCTCAACGTCCCAGTAAGTGTCACAGAAACAGTGGACAGTTGAACTAAATATTAATACGGAGAATGTGGTTACCTAACTCGCAACAGAAAATTGATGAAAATGAAATGCATTAACAAGACACAATGTATGTTTGATAAGACACACCATAATATCTGGTAAAAGTCTGAGTTTTGACGTTGAAATATGCAGCCACTACCAAAACCAACCTGTTTATCGTTTCTGTACTCCGTGATTGGTAGGGTGTATCCTTCAGAGCACACCTGTACACACATCTCACCCTCGGGATCACGGCGACATTTGAACTCACCATGGGCCGGGTTTTGTAGCTTTTCGCATTTTATATCTGGGGAAGATTATCTTGATCAACATAATCCTTTAGCTCCACAAGGAGCATAGGTGTTCTACAAACTAATGCCAAATCTTTTCTGTTGCAAGTTATTAGCTGTAGCTCTTACCATGTCTTTGTAATATAACAGACCAAGATCTTTCGATCATCATTTGTAAATGGTTCATGTTTGAAAGACAATCTATTGTACTAATTGTATTAGAAAAGTGTGGAGGAGTTTCTCTCTCTCTCTCTCTCTCTCTCTCTCTCTCTCTCTCTCTCTCCTCATCTCTCTCTCTCTCTCTCTCTCTCTCTCTCTCTCTCTCTCTCTCTCTCTCTCTCTCTCTCTCTCTTCCTTTTTTTTCAAATACAGATTGCGACGTTTTAGATTTTAAATGCAGATGCCAAACTTTTCGCGTTCGAGCAAAGGCTCGCATCTGAAATGCTTGAATTAGGTGACCCAAAGTATAAGCGGGATTTCAAACAAAATGTTTTTTCTAGAGTCCGATTTGATACTGCATAATCCGGTAGAATTCTAGTCTTTTTACATACGTCTTGAACGAGAACAAGAGAGCGACTAGAAATTCTTCAGAGGGAGATGCCTAGAAATCGTTGTAGTTAAACCTAATCATCAACGAAAGTTTTCTCTTCAGTCGGGTGACGCCCGTATAATAAATAATAATTTTGTAAATAATAACTAGATAGATCATAAAATGTAATATGATAAATAATAAATAACATTTTAATAAATCCTTTTTATTATTCACAGTGTGAAGAAGTTTATACTTTGAATAATCCTTTTTTCATAATAAACACTGAGATACATTTCTTTCTTCTCATAATCTGGTTCGGTTTGGTTTGGTTTGGTTTGGTCTTAAGGACTTTCTTCATTGTGCATGGCAACGTCCATCAGTGCTCCGATCTCTTCCCTTAGATCACACAAGGAGGATCTCAGCTCAGTGCAATAACTCCGTAGCACCGCCGAGAATCCGCTGTGTTTATATAGGAATCACATAATCTACAAAAATTTTTGTTGGCGGTAATTTTCTAATTTTTAACGTGCCAGAGCAGTGGCCGTATGGCCTACTCTTTACGATTTCCAACTGCCGCCGAATTTTTAACGTGTGCAACTATTTGTTTCGCTCTTATCTGAGAAGGCCGGCAAATTACCTCACTGCCCAAGACAGGGTGAAGTATGATATCATTAGGACCACTAGTGCTAAAAAAACATTTCGATAAATTATTTTCCTGCTACTGGGGATCAAATCCAGTACCTTTAGAATTCGAGGCGAACGTCATGTGTTTTGGCAACAATAAAAATTAAGTAATCAACCAATCAGGCATAAGTAATCAACCAATCAGGCATAAGTAATCAACCAAACAGGCATAAGTAATCAACCAATCAGGCATAAGTAATCAACCAATCAGGCATAATTAATCAACCAATCAGGCATAAGTAATCAACCAATCAGGCATAAGTAATCAACCAATCAGGCATAAGTAATCAACCAATCAGGCATAAGTAATCAACCAATCAGGCATAAGTAATCAACCAATCAGGCATAAGTAATCAACCAATCAGGCATAAGTAATCAACCAATCAGGCATAAGTAATCAACCAATCAGGCATAAGTAATCAACCAATCAGGCATAAATAATCAACCATAATTCATAATCTGAATAACTGTCAAGGTTCACAGCATCAGATTGTTTCTAATTCATTTTTTCGCCGCAGTTGACTTTATAGACATTTGTATATCCGTGTACAGAGGTAATCTGAACAAAATGTAACTGATCTCACTCATTAGGGATTTAATGATAAATATGATAACATACTATGATAACACGATGTATTAACCCGTACTACATTATCATTCATGATATCATAGGTATACTGCCATTACTTTCAGTCTTGTCCGTAACAGCTAACAGTGTACACAACTTGCTAATATACACAGTCATAACACTACCAATACAATCATTATAATAATTTATCCGTTACACTTGGGCTTACGATATTATTGTTGTCATTGATCCAGCGGTGCTTCGGCTCTCCCCCTTCAGCTACATGTCATGAAGTGATTTCTGCATGTTTTTGCTAGTAGTTTGTTTTTCTGTAAGTGACTAGGTGTGTCACTTAATTGGTCTCGCAGGAAGGAGCGTTTTTCTCATATCTTCAAGTGCTGGGCACTCAAAGAGATAGTGGTCAACAGTTTGGTAGGGGTAGTTAAATAGCTCGCACTCTGGAGAGTACTGTGGTGAGTTCTATTCAAGTGACTGTTCAGTGGTATATGTTGTATTCTGAGCCGAAACAATGATGCTTTGATCCCTTTGTGCATGATGGCCGATGCTGTCATTAGAATAAGTACCGACCATTTGTCTGCAAACCTTTCTTCCGGTGTTTTCTATTACCCATCTGTTCAGCAAAGTTTCTTTGTTTGTTGTTCGTATGAATGATTTGGCTGTTTGGAGAGTTGTTGCTGTAAGTTATTGTTCTTGTCTTGTTCCCTTCTTTGCTAATCTGTTTGCTCTGTCATTACCACTTGTACTTGAGAGACTAGGGCTACGAATGTGTTTTGTGAAATATCTGACAGGCATTGGACTGGCAGCTTCTGAAAAAGCGAGAACTACTCTCGTCACCGGAGAGAAAGAAAGGATTTCCCTACTCCTCTCGATAGAAAGCCTGAAACCAGACTATAGTGCTTCCACGTATGTCACGGGGTGTCCCCAAACCAGGTGGTTCCAAAGACTTATATGTCGTTAGCCATATCAAGCAAGCCGTACTCATTGACAATCAACCAGAAGTATCCAACAGCAGTCTGAACATTATCCAGATAGTACTGAGTAACAACATTGCCATTCATCAAACCCAGAGTGTCATTGGCCCAGTAAACCATCATACTTAGTGCAATGGCCAGATAGTATTGATACATAACAAAACCAGACACCATAGCCAGAGTGTTCAAAATCCTTTACAAGCTGTAGTTATCCAAAAGTGATAGTTTGTTTTAGACTGTGTCAAATGCGTACATCTTCGTTTGTTCGTCGGCAAGCAGTATACGTGCCAGCTCATCATCATTAAGTGTAGTGAACATATTGGTGGGACTGAGGACTTTTCATCATACGACTATGCACAATATTTGTCACACGTCGAGTCTCAAGTTTAAGTGTAACTAGTTAGTTAATTAGGTCAATATTATTGTATAGCTTTCGTGTTTTTGTCATCTTGCAACATTATTTATTTTATGTTGTGATTATACATATATATATATATAGGTCAACATTTTATATCTGAGATTATCACTTGTTTATATCATTTGTGCTGTGGGTGTTTCATAGTTATATCCCGTTAAACTGTAAGTGGGGGCTCTTATATATTTCGGAATCCCAACATAAAGCTGTCGCTGGAGATTAGAATACCTGATGAAACCTTCTTACTCTCAGTGATGATTAACCTTCTCTCACTCATACTTGGTGTCCTAATTAATCCTTCATACTTACGAGCCATTACAATTGAAGGCCTAGGGCATTTTATCCCACATTCAACTGTGTCATTAGACAAAATTTAAACCACCTTGCGACAGTCTTCCTGGTTCCTTTCATGTATGTCTCTGATTCTATTCAGCATATGTTCTTCGGGTTCCAACTACCTTTCTTAACCTGAGGATTTCAGAACAACAACTACTTTGTAATACTTTCAAATGTTTTCCTGCGTATAATGTGTGTCCTATCCATCGCTAGAGTCTTCTTCTCATCTCAGGCTCCGCTGGCACTTGTCTGGTTCATATCATCAGTCCCACATTAGTGATCCGGTCACAGAACATAAATCCTTCTATTCTCTGGTTCGTTTAATCAGTCCCACATTAGTGATCCTGTCACAGTACATAAATCCTTCTTTTCTCTGGATTGTGTCTCTAGTCCCACATATTTGTGATCCTATCACAGTACTTACGTCCTTCTATTCTCTGGTTCATATCATCAGTCCCACATTAGTGATCCTGTCACAGAACATAAATCCTTCTATACTCTGGTTCGTTTCATCAGTCCCACATTAGTGATCCTGTCACAGTACATAAATCCTTCTATTCTCTGGTTCTTGTTTTTAGTCCCACATATCTGTGATCCTCAAGACCTAATCTTCACACTCAGACAGCTGAGTGAAAAGGCCCTTGAGTATAAGAGTGAGATGCATCTTTGTTTCATAGATCTGGAAAAGGCGTTTGACAGAGTCCCCTGGAGTAAACTTTGGGACTGTTTGGCAAGGAAGAATATTCCAGCACCTCTGATTCATGCTATACAGAGCTTCTACAAGTCTTGCAGAAATTATGTGAGGACAGCAAACCATGGGTCGGAGGAGTTCAGGACCACCACTAGTGTAAGACAGGGTGATATCCTATCACCTTGCCTCTTCATACTCCTTATGGACGATGTCATCAAGGCATGTAAGGAGAGAACAAGAAAGTATTCAGTGGGGTACTGGAAGATGAGACAGGTCTATATTTCGGAGCTGGCATTTGCTGATGATGTTGCCCTGATTGCTAAATCAGAGGCGCATCTCCAATCCAACCTGCAAGTCTGGAAGGAAGAGCTGGAGAAGAGAGGGATGGTCATAAGCAGCTCTAAAACAAAATCCATGGTGATATCACGAGAAGAAAGAAAACATCAGATTAAGCTGGGAGAACAGGTCCTGGAGCAGGTCGACCACTTTAAATGCCTCGGAGCTATTATAGACCGAAAGGGAGGCATCAAAGAAGAGTTGGCCACTCGAAAAGCAGCAGCTGGGAGACTTTTTCAGGCCAGAAATCGAGGATTCCTCAGCAAGAGAGAGGTTGGTAAGAAAACGAAGATGGCTGTATACCGCTCCACCTATGTCCCAGTCTTGACATACGGATGCGAGTCATGGGCAATGACTACAACCCATAAAAGCCAGATCCAAACCAAGTAAGTAAGTATATCTGTGATCCTATCACAGTACTTAAATCCTTCTATTCTCTGGTTCGTATCATCAGTCCTACATTAGTGATCCTGTCACAGTACATAAATCCTTCTATTCTCTGGTTCTTGTCTTTAGTCCCACATATCTGTGATCCTATCACAGTACTTACATCCTTCTATTCTCTGGTTCGTATCATCAGTCCTACATTAGTGATCCTGTCACAGTACATAAATCCTTCTATTCTCTGGTTCTTGTCTTTAGTCCCACATATCTGTGATCCTATCACAGTACTTACATCCTTCTATTCTCTGGTTCGTATCATCAGTCCTACATTAGTGATCCTGTCACAGTACTTAAATCCTTCTATTCTCTCCAAGCACCCAGTTATGTAAGTCTGTAGCTTGGTGGTTATTGTTTCTGACGTCACTGCATCACTGCAGTCTGGCTGAGTGGGTAGGGATCGAAGAGGGAAGGCTAACCCGGTCCCAAAAATGCCATGCTGAAGTCGGATATGTCGGCCGAAAGGCGCAAATATCACAGCTTCGCAGTAAACGGACACAACGCAACCACCGTCCTTTTAAGGACGAACCAAGAAGAAGAAGAAGAAGTTTCTGACGTCCTCCATGTTTAAAGGCCGTAATATAAGACCAACTTGACATCTGAGTTGAAGATGCTGATTTTTTTAGTCTTTTCTTTAACTTGCAACGTATGTCACTCTCTTGTCACCTTCAAATCTTGCAATGAGTTTTTCAATCATTTCTATATGCGCAATAACTCTGAAACTTGGTGAAGTTGTGTATTCCCCATGACAATATAATAATTAGTCGTGAAAATAATAAAATGAATAAAATTAAAATTAATATTAATTTTTCTTTATTGTATCATCGGTGAAATGGGCGATAACTGCAAATAATCTAGGTTTATTCTGTCCAACAAGATTGTCTCTCTTGGGAGAAATATTGAAACTTCTCCCCCTCCACACAAACACTATCGCACGTGCGTGCACAGACATACTCACAACTGACAACTATATTTTTAAAAAATTTAAAAAAACATGTTAACTTTCCGTGTAATATACTGAATAATGAAATCCGCATCCTGTGCTCTGGACACGCTTTTTGTCAATTTGACGTTACACTTTTTGACTGCAAGCTATAAACTTCTGGAAAAATTATTTGTGACTTTTTAGTGCAATAAAAGCCTGTTTTTAATATATATATATATATATATATAATATATATATATATATATATATATATATATATATATATATATATATATATATATATATATATATATATATATATATATTTTTTTTTTTTTTTTTTTTATGGACTTGATTTCCCGTGATCTCCATATATTTCCAGTGCAGTGAAAACGCCCTTGCTTTTATCTTGATAGTGACTTTTTTTTTTTTACATTTTCTAAATAAATGAATGTCACACAATTACTGGTCTTTATCTCGCGGGTCATGTGCTGTGCTGTAGAGCACCTGCAGATGTTCATCATGAAAAACATATGTCAACAATGCAACAGCGCACAGACAAAAAAGAGGAGAGGAACTGAAATCAACGTTGAATATCAGGCTCAAATATCGTTAGAAAATACGTTTTTAATTGTTAGAAAATACATTATTAATTGTTAGAAAATACATTATTAATTGTTAGAAAATACATTATTAATTGTTAGAAACATTATTAATTGTTAGAAAATACATAATTAATTGTTTGAAAATACATTATTAATTGTTAGAAAATACATTATAAATTATTAGAACATACGTTATTAATTATTCTCATTGTAATTTTCCTTTGTAGTTCGTACGGAGCATGGGGCGAACATTACAGCTGGTTCCCTCGCAGGAAGCTTGCCCCATGCAGTCACCTGCTGTCACGGATTGCCTCCCCTGCTTTGCAGTAGTGGTCCTACAGTGGTCAAAACTCAAGAGCATCTAATATGGGTCTTTAAATGTGTCTACCTTAGCACAAGATTACTCTTGGCAGAGTTGTAGATAGAAGGATAATGACGCTTCTATCTCAAGATAGTGTTCACAAAATATTCAGAAAAACGAGAAGAATGCTGCATTGGCTGAGCACGTTAACTCTAGTATCTGCCGACAACTTTTGTGAAGAATTAAGCAATGATTAATTTCAGTTCGTTTGAGCCCCCACCCCTGATTTACTCAGTGAAATTCTTCTTATTATGGTATAGCTCTGTTTTAGAGTGTATTTAGAAATTTTACTGAGACAAACATGCAGTACACCTAAAATGATTAAATCGAAGTTAAATTTGTATAATTACAAATAACAAAATTTAATAATCCTTTCGGTTTTAACAATTTAAAAAATGGAACAGTTTAAAAGAAAATATTTATCCTTAGAGGATGGTAGAATGTTTTAGTTAAGAAGTCACGTGGAAGTTTATTGAACTACATAGCTGTCAGTGACGTTATGTTCCTTCTAATGGTTTGGTTCCTGGTAGACTGATGGCGCTCGTCGCTGGTAAATGTTGTCGGGTGTAGCACGTTCCCAGAAGTGTAAGGGAGTGTCTACGAAGTTGGTCCCTCGTCTTAAAGCTTAGGCCACTGTTCCCTTCTTGTTCCAGAGATAGTACCTTCAACTGTTACCACCACCAACAAATATGGTAAAAGAATAGAAACGAACGCTCTCCTGCGTATTGCGTTTCCACCATCCTGTTTACTCAAACTTTACACTCGATGAGAATTAAACTTAATCTATTGAGAGAAAACTTTCTTTACATTTAAACTGAATAGCTTTATCTTTATTTAACATTCAAATAAAAAGGTTACTAGTACAGATAGAATGTGTTTACATTTAATTCGACACTGACTGGAAAGTGTTCACAGTATAAATTGAATATGTTGTCATTTATATCTACATTTGTTGAAAAGTTTGAAACTTTCGTTAGTTTTAAAGTGAATGTGTTTACATAGACATTTACAATAGTTTGAAAATGTAAATATTATACTTAGAATGTACATCATTTCTTTCATCTTTCCCTCCCTGCACCATGTGGAGCCTGGGACTATTTATGCGTTTAGTTATCTTTAAAACACTAGCAATAAAGCAGTCACCAGAATCTTGCAGTGGTGCTTCATGAAATCATCATTCTATATGCTGAGATTGCCAGCCTCAAAAGACTTGGACATCCACTAGCGATTTTCACATATTAATATTCACATGGTAATATATAAATATTAGTTCACATGTTAGTAATGAAAAATGTAGAATGTAAAATGACAGCGTACGCCAATCCTGACTCACAGACGTTTTGCTCAAATGAATAAAGGCAATGGATTATACCTCTTGCACATGTACTTGGGGGCCGTTACTTTTATAAGATAATTCCCTCTATGACACCGTGTTTCAGTTTCCTCAGTCCCGGTTTCCTTGTTAAAATGATATATATTTTCTGGGCTGTTTTGTAAGTCCGTCAAGATTCTCCAAGAAAAGGTCCGGCCTGACCAAATGGAATTCTGAATTCTAACTTCTGGCAAGGTCTGGTTGTGTCGTCTTTGCCAAGATATTTCTTACAGTGAAGTTAGACTTGAACAAACGCCCGGTTATATTGCCTGACCTACCCCAGCATCTGTTTGTTCTGAAGCTACTCATGGCTCCAATAATTTCAAACATGCTTGTTGGGTGGAGTAATTTCAAAATATTCCGACATGGGATAATTTTGCTCGTGATGCAAAAGCCACGTTAGGTGATTTGTGTACAAACTCACAAACACATCGGTAAACTCTCTCAACAATGTGTGTAAGATGTAACATATTATTACTTTATCTAAAGTAATCTTGTCAGTACTGTCAGTCCATAAGGTATCATCCCGTATTGCCAGCTTTGCAACGAGCGCAGTCTGGCCTTATCAGCGAGTAAGCAAATACGCTGGCAAATATGTAGTCTTATGTCGGCTGCACCCGCGATTAGCCAACATGGTTGTCGTAAACATTATCTCAGCCGCTCCTTGCAAAGCAGGGAGAAATGAGTAACAAACAGACATGACGACTTATTCCTGAAAGGAGTGAAAGAATGTCGATACAAAATATCTGCTACATAACAGAGAAAGAAAAAGTGCTGACCCTGGCAAAGCACGCAATAGTCAGTACAACAATTTAGAATGAGTACTGCCAGAGTGAAAGAGAGTTCGAGAGGGGGTCGCCCCAAATCCATCTCGTCACACCTGCACATGCAATCGTAGTTTCTGTGCCACATTGTATTACACAATGAAGTTGCCAGTCACGTGCACAACCTCAAATTAGTCACATTGTAGCAGGCGCCATATTCTTTGTTTGTCTCTTCTAACACCCTCGGGTGCTACACGGGGCAAACAGAAAACAATCATTCAAACAATCGACATGGCCGTCAATGGGACAAGTAGGAAAAAGTAATATTTTACTGTAAGAGATTACAACATCAGGCATAACTCGTATTACAAACTTTCGTAAACCTTCAAAAAGTAACACTTTGAACTTACCAGTTTCAATTTTCGCTACTTCTGTGAATTAAAAAACAAGAACACAAAAACGTTATTAGTGTAGTTTGTGTTTTTATGAATGAAATAATCGTGTACATTTCTTTGTAAAAACTGGTCATGTTTGTTTACATGTGTGGCATGGTAGCGTGTTCAGACTTAAATTTGGGGACATAATGGAGACAGCTGCATTGGAGGCGTGTGGTGAGGTTCGGCTTGGGAAGAGTTTGGCGAACACCTTGGTTGACGGGGGAAGTTGGAGAAAAAATGGGAGAAGAGAACGGAGCATAGAGTCAACGCTTGGATGCTAGGAACACAGAATGGAAGACAGAAAGATATGGATAGTGTGTGATGCTCGGAACAGGGCGGGGAATAAGGTGGTAGCGGCTGGACAGAGATTCTGGGAGGACTTTGGAGACAAGTTGGAGATGTTCGGAAGGGCCAGAGACTGTTCTACGGGACCCTGGGGAACGTGAGAAGGAAGAGGCAGCACCCTCTTGAATTTATACAGGACAGGCAGGACCGGTTGTTTGCTGCTACAGATGAGCAGATGGAGGGATGTGGAGAGTGTTTCTCAGACCTCTTTGGCCTCAAAGGTCACGGGCGCTGTCGCAGAGAAGTAGGCCGGTGGTTGTGGGGATGGCACCGGGATGGAGATGCTAGGGCGGCACTGCATGCGATTGGGGTGGACGAGGCGGAAGGACGTGGTGGTATGGCACCAGAGATAGTTAGGTGCATGGGAGCGGCGGTGGCCTATTACTCCTAAAGGTCTTACAGGCGGCCTGGTGCCGCGGGACCAAACCGGAGGAAATTGGTAGATGGCCATCAGGACACCCATTTAAAGAAAAGAGTAACGGCTACGGTGTGGAGATCATAAGGGCGTGTCCATCAGTGTTCCAGTCTTGGCATATGGATGTGAGTCACGGGTTGTGACTGCAACCACCGAAGGTCAGCTCCAAACCTAAAAGATAAGGTGTTTGAGGAAGGTAGTTGCGGTGGTGGGAAGAGATGTAGTCCGCGGTCGGACGATACGGCCGGGCCTTTTTTTCCAGTCCTTGTGGACAAGTAAAACAGTCACAACTACGATGGTTTGCCCATGTATGCAGAATTGAAGAAGATCTACTGCTACGACAAATATGGTAAACTTAGAGCTAGGGACCCTGACCTCCAGGACGGCCCGGAGATCGCTGGGACGACAACATTGGACAGTCTCTGAAGGACCGAGGACTAGAGTGGAAGCAGGCCAGAAGGTAGACCGCTGTTGTGATGGTGTGACGTTCTATCTGGCAAATATCTACACCGCCGGGTAAAAGAGGAACGATTAGATAAGTAAGTGAGAATGTAACATGCTTTGATGTGTATATATGTGACACAGTTAATATTAGCTGCTATGTATAACATGGCATTCTATGTATTTATTTATCTATTTAAGAATTGATGGTGTGTGTGTTTATATGTGCGAAATTCATTCTTGCAACACCGTGTCATCAGCTCTAGGTCTTCCTACGTATTCATAATTCCTGTCATCTGTATCTCCAATTCTCGTCTCCACATGTCCTTTGGTTTATTTCTAACAACGATCTTACCATAGAGTGTCCATAAAAAGGTCTACCATATAATACTATCAACATATTGCTTCAGTGTTGTCCTATGTATCACCAGCGTCTTCGTATTCTTGTTTTACGTCACGTTTCTGGTTTTCGCCATCAGTCTCACATCGCTGATATTGTCATACCATTCCAATCATTCTATTTTACACAAGCACCTATTTATGAAAGTCTTCCTGAATTTAATAATTGTCTCTAGTGGACCTATAGTTGACCTATGTTGGAAAGTGAAAATAAAGGCCTCAGCCAAGGGGGCATATACACCCAGAAATAGATGAAAAAAAAGGTTATTTTTGATTTGCATATAATAACTGTGTTTTACATATTTATAAGCCTTTTTACTTCGATATTCTTGTTGAATTATGTGTTTATTTGTACAAAGTTTTAAATTTGTGCTATTTAAAAGGGTCTTATTGCAAGAGCCATATCTACAAAGATCATTGGGGTAGACATTTTTGGGTGGTTCACGCCATAGGTAGGGAAGTTATGCGCATCTTCTGCTGGTTTGGCATTCTTTGCACTTTTTATGTGAGTGAAATTCATTCCCAGGTGCACTGGGGGGTTTTCCTTTCATTTTTGTTTTCATCACTTCATGTTAATTAATTATTTTCACATAAAACATTAAAATTTATAAAATAAACTTTGTTCTTCATAAAATATAATATCTCTTGTAACATGTGGCCAAATTTTATGTCAACAATTTCGTTAGTTTATTTTCTGTTAGTTTTTTTGAAAAGAAAACCCATTTTTGGCTGGGTGTGCCCCCCAGCAAAAAGGCAGAAGTAATGCTCGTCTCAAGGAAAATGGCTTCCCCAGAATGTACTATTAAAGTAAATTGAACAGTTTTAAAACAAATCAATAAATTCAAATACCTGAGCACATTAATAATAACGGATGGAAGATACATCTCAGAAGTGAAGAGCAGAATAGCCGAGGCAAAAATAGCATTCTATAAAATGAAGAGTATTTTATATAACGATTCTTTGTCAAGGGAGGTAAGAAAGAGAGTTCTTTAGTGATATATAGAACCAATCCTGACTTATTGGAGTGAGCCATGGACATTTAGTAAACAAATAGTGAAGCATTAGACGCCACAGAGATGTGGTTTTACAAAAGAATGTTAAAAATACGAAGGACAGCCAAAACGAAGTATGAGGATGTCCAGAAAGAGGTCAATGCGCAAAGAAATCTTATGTCACAAGTTAGAAAGAAGCGATCCACTATTTTGGGCATGTTATGAGAATAGGAAAGCTGGAATATATCGTAACAACAGGTAAGATTGAGGGGAAAATAGATAGAGGAAGACAAAGAGAGCAAATACTGGACAGTTCGACATTGTGGCATGGAAATAAGCCAACAGCAGAATTGATAAACTGTACTGGAGACATGAAGTTGTGGAACGGCATGATCTCCTACGCCACTAGGCATGGTATTTGGAGAAGAAGAAGGAGACCTATGTTGTTTGCTGACTTTTTTTTTTAATTACAATTTCTACAGGAGGAGTTAACTGTTCATATGCCCCATCCTCAATAGTTTTTTTTTGTTTTTTTTTGTTTTTACGACGATGCCTGGTAGATTACAGTGATACTTTTCTGTGGTCTTCTTTCCTGCCCCACAATTGCATAGTTTGATTGTATGGTAAATTTCTATGTTGACCACAATAGTTTGTTTTTTTAATAGCATAACATGGTAAAGCGTGTTCATATTTATGACAAAGTAGTGCGAGTTTATATGTACATACTAGAAGTTCATGTTTCTTTTCAGTTCGTAGTGGTAAATCTGTTTAAATAGGTCTTTGTAATACATTGCTCTATATTATTTCTTTTTATTTTATTTTTTATTTTTATATTAGTTTAGCAATGCCCGCATCTTTAGCCGTCAAATAAAACCTAAATTCTTATTATTACGTACTAAACTTGATTAGCTGCTATCCATTACCAACAATTTGTTATCGACACTATAAGTGTAGCGTTGTTAGTCCTAGTGTAGACTACTCTAAGACAGTCAGTGTCTGAAATTAATGTACAGCATGTCTTTGTCATTCTGAGCACTGCTCTATAATGTTCCTGAGGGTAAATATATGATCTACACATCTTCTGTTCTTTCTAAATCCTGCTTATCTTTCAGCTCATTTAATTTTTGTAAATTCTCGTATAATTATGTTAGCCTATGTATTTTTTCATAAAGAACTGAGATCT
Organism: Oreohelix idahoensis; assembly: GCA_024509875.1. NCBI lineage: Eukaryota > Metazoa > Mollusca > Gastropoda > Stylommatophora > Oreohelicidae > Oreohelix > Oreohelix idahoensis. The sequence goes on from JAMPIV010019647.1 coordinate 270,887, forward strand.
GTTAGCTATTTATTCCTCTCCAATTATTAGCCGCACCGTCAAAGCATCAGTGGCCATTATCTCCCTTCTTAGGGCAATTTGAAAAAAATTATTCCTTTGCTCGGTCGGCGGCCATCCTTCGTGTTTGCCCCAACTCTGTGGAAATGGTGGTTCTAGACCTCCGCCAAGTTTTGCTGTTAGCTCAGATTCGTTGTCTTAAATAGCTCTGCATAGCTTAAGTTATCATGCATCCAGGAGCTTTTCATTCTTTAACCCTTTCATTGCTATGATTGTGCGATTTCTTCTTTTCGTGGGATGTCTGTTGGCCAACATCCGATCATTTTTTCAGCTTGTGAAAAGGAACATTCACATTGTGTCTCTGTTGTTCCAGCATTCAGAGTTTTCTTTGAAATGCTCTGCCCATCTTGTTTCCTAATTTGTGCTTACTGTCGTGATGAGGATTTCCATGCTTATCTTTACTAAAAATATTGTTTGCACCTTGTTTTCCACTGATGATTTTGCTTATTTTGGTGTTACTATATCCTAGGTATTTGTTCATCTTCTCAGTGCTGCCTCTTCTGCCTGTCTTGCAAGGTCATCAAGAAATGTCCTTTTTGATGTTCAAGCTACTGGTTTGACGTTTTACTATCCCTTTCCAGATGTATTGTAATGTGCTTCACAATATATTGCCTATTCCAGATCTTCCTGTAGAGACTTAGCTTCATCTTTTCTTTGTTTTCATTTCCTTTCTCTTGCGCTATGGTGTTTATGACTGTTAAAAATCTGGTGTTATCCCTGTCTTGGCGCTTTCTTTACACTGGATTCCATAAGCATGACTTGCTGCTTTCCTTGTATATTGTTGAGATGGTGTTGAATCTATAATCTGAGGGTTTATGATCTACACATCTTCTGTAATCATCTTGTTCTTTCCTCAGTTTGTGGTTTACTGCTTTTTCTCTGTTCTTTCCTGGCTTTTGATAATCTCATATCTTCTCTTTACATCGACCACGAAAGCTTTTCTGGTGAAGGGATCCTTCAGTTTCGTGATTTTGTATCTTTTCTGTTTGACTGCAACTGGTCCAGCAGCTCTGAGTTTCACTTTCAGTCTTGCTACAACTAGGTGATGATCACTTCCAACATCTGCGCCTCTTCTTACTTTCACGTCTTGTAATGCATATCTCCATCTACCGTTAATCATGATGTGGTCTATCTGGTTTCTGTCCCGATCATTTGGTGATTCCCATGTTAATTTGTGAATTTATTTATGTGGGAAAAATGTTCCTCTAATTACCAGGTTGTTAATACTACAGAAACTTATTTTCATAAAGTGTTTATCAGTTAGCTATTTATTTCCTACATAATGCATGTATTGGTAAGCTATTTATAACAGACATTAAGCTACTATCTTTTAGCATTTTTACTACCGACCTGAAGCAACGATTAGTTCAAGATTTACTACCGCCATGAAGCTAGCTAGTGTTAGCTGTTTATTGGCGTCAGAAAACTTTTCTGAATATATGAGTTGAACAAGACCTTAATTTCCGTGTGGTTTGCTGTACAACTGAAATGAATAGCATTCCATTCCATTTCAATGTTATTGTTTTGATATTCCATTCAGTGGTTATTAACCTGTCAACTGAGATCTTAGATATTCCATTCAGTGGTTATTAACCTGTCAACTGAGATCTTAGATATTCCATTCAGTGGTTATTAACATCTGCGCCTCTTCTACTTTCACGTCTTGTACTGATATCTCCATCTACCGTTAATCATGATGTGGTCCATTCAGTGGTTATTAACCTGTCAACTGAGATCTTAGATATTCCATTCAGTGGTTATTAACATGTCAACTGAGATCTTAGATATTCCATTCAGTGGTTATTAACATTTAACAGACATTAAGCTACTATCTTTTATCTTACCGACCTGAAGCAACGTTCAAGATTAGTTATTGATGATTTACTTTCATTCAGTGGTTATTAACCTGTCAACTGAGATCTTAGATATTCCATTCAGTGGTTATTAACCTGTCAACTGAAATGAATAGCATTCCATTCCATTTCAATGTTATTGTTTTGATATTCCATTCAGTGGTTATTAACTTGTCAACTGAGATCTTAGATATTCCATTCAGTGGTTATTAACCTGTCAACTGAGATCTTAGATATTCCATTCAGTGGTTATTAACCTGTCAACTGAGATCTTAGATATTCCATTCAGTGGTTATTAACATGTCAACTGAGATCTTAGATATTCCATTCAGTGGTTATTAACATGCCAACTGAGATCTTAGATGTTTCATTCAGTGGTTATTAACCTGTCAACTGAGAATTTAGATATTCCATTCAGTGGTTATTAACCTGTCAACTGAGATCTTAGATATTCCATTCAGTGGTTATTAACCTGTCAACTGAGATCTAAGATATTCCATTCAGTGGTTATTAACCTGTAAACTGAGATATTAGATATTTCATCATTTCTTGCGTACTCGTTATGAAGCGTCGTATCACCATAGCAACACACCGCCTTTGTAAAAAACCTGCACCAACACTTTACCGTCATTTTGTAGCTGTCATTTATGTAACTATTTAGTTTGCATGTTGAGGATGCCAGCCCCATTCACAACTTCATATTCTATACCAGCCCCATTCACAGCTCTATATTCTATACCAGCCCCATTCACAGCTTCATATTCTATACCAGCCCCATTGACAACTTCATATTCTATACCAGCGCCATTCACAACTTCATATTCTATACCAGCCCCATTCACAGCTTCATATTCTATACCAACCCCATTCACAGCTTCATATTCTATACCAGCCCCATTCACAACTTCATATTCTATACCAGCCCCATTCACAACTTCATATTCTATACCAGCCCCATTCACAGCTCTATATTCTATACCAGCCTCATTCACAAAATCATATTCTATACCAGCCTCATTCACAACTTCATATTCTATACCAGCCCCATTTACAACTTCATATTATATACCAGTTCCATTCACAACTTCGTATTCTATACCAGCCCCATTCACAACTTCATATTCTATACCAGCCCCATTCACAACTTCATATTCTATACCAGCCCCATTCACAACTTCATATTCTATACCAGCCCCATTCACAGCTTCATATTCTATACCAGCCCCATTCACAGCTTCATATTCTATACCAGCCCCATTAACAGCTTCATATTCTATACCAGCCCCATTCACAGCTTCATATTCTATAGCAGCCCCATTCACAGCTTCATATTCTATAGCAGCCCCATTCACAGCTTCATATTCTATACCAGCCCCATTCACAACTTCATATTCTATACCAGCCCCATTCACAGCTTCATATTCTATACCAGCCCCATTCACAGCTTCATATTCTATACCAGCCCCATTCACAGCTTCATATTCTATACCAGCCCCATTCACAGCTTCATATTCTATACCAGCCCCATTCACAGCTTCATATTCTATACCAGCCCCATTCACAGCTTCATATTCTATACCAGCCCCATTCACAGCTTCATATTCTATACCAGCCCCATTCACAGCTTCATATTCTATACCAGCCCCATTCACAGCTTCATATTCTATACCAGCCCCATTCACCTCTTCATATTCTATACCAGCCCAGCCCCATTCACAGCCCCTTCAATATTATACCAGCCCCCAGCCACATATTCTTTACAGCCCTCTTATATTCTATACCAGCCCTATTCACAGCTTCATATTTATACCAATACCATTTGTCGTGAAATTCTACCCCATTAAAAGGACAATATAAGGCTCATATTCTATACAGTGCTGTCACCCTGTTCGAAATCCCCCTTGTTTTCCACTTCGTCTGCAAATTGTAACGTTTCACGTTGATAGTAAAGCCAATACTAACACGAGTCGCGCGATACACAATTTACAACCATCACGCGTGTAAGGCCACAAGCACTAGCTTTTTTTCAAATCGACAGTGATAAAAACACTACCCATACCATAGTTAGGTTTTAAAATCCTGAGAAACGCTTATTGGGAATTATGACATTATACTGGTCTACGTTTGAAAACATGACAGTACCCAGACACCCTAAAGTTTGGAAGTGAGGAAGTGGTAACAGCGCGACTATCCTAGTGGAAAATGCATATTGGCTCCATTAAATTTGTATATTTGGGTTCCTTAGGACTTGCTGACAAATAATATGTTAAACGTTACGCAAATAGTCTAAGAATTACTAAATTATAGCCAAAATAAAATAGTGAGGGTGTCAGACAACACCAAAATCAGAATCGCTCAGTGGCAGAATTTTAGGCCACCATTGTACGGGAAATGAGTCTCCATGTTAACTCCTATTTGATTGGAGCGCAACAAATGTAAGGCTAAACACGATTAGTCGGACTATAAATACTATCTTTCGTTGTCAGGGGAAACGGGAGTAGAAGTACTTTTTTTCAAACGATTGGGTAAACATGGCCTGATTGGTTAGAGCTGCGAATATACTCAATTCAGGGCGTCTGTTCAGGGCCACATCTTGTAATAAACCTACTAAGAAACAGTGCGTTGAGCACCAGTGTATATTTTTTCCTAAAATAAAGCCTGGGACATCGGCAGATCGGAGTTGTGCTATATTCATTGCCATTCAACGTCACTGTGTATTATTTCCATGAATTGTGGTAGGTTTGAAATATTTGATATCTTTTTAAATGAAAATTGAATGTAAATTGATACTTATGTCTGTATATATGTGTGGTTCAGTAGCGAACATGAGGTAAAGCCTATAGTGCTCCAGCCTGAACAGAAGGTGTCGGTGGAAAGTAAAACTACATGGAATTGCCAAGCAGTACACTGACATCTAGATTATTGACTAGAAAGAAATAATGCTGGAATTGCAGAGGCGTAGTGACAATTAAGGAGGAATATACTGGTGTAAAGTAATTCAGATGAAGCTGACAGTTGGCCTAACGCTCTGAACTCAGGTTTGTTATGTATTATGCTCAGTGTAGAGCTAGAGTATAAATTAGTTCTGAAGTAGGAGGTACAACCTTCTTGTTTCAGGGACCGTTGTCTTAAAGTTATTGAGCAGCACTTGGACAGAACTTTGCTGAATCCAGAGTCGGACAGCATACTCCTTGGTCTTTATAGCAAACAGTGAGGTGGCTCCAGAACTCATTGAAGTAATCGAGCAGAGGAGTCTTTTCCTGCCGCCATCACGAAAGATAAGCTGATTGTTGCTGTCATTTTCGACGGAGTCATCTGTCAAGTTATTTGCTTATGTTTGTATCATAAGTATAATTGTGTCTTTACCTGCGATGTCAGGTTGATTAGGGGTTGTCTTCCCTTGTTTATTCATTCATTGTGTTTGACCTTTAGGGTCAGAGGTTGACAGTTCGGCGTGGGCCTATGGGAAGGTTTTTTAAGCGGGAGTGAGATATACTTCCGGAAGCCGGGAGGTCCTGTTTTTCTGAAGGGACCAAGAGTCCATTGTTTTTCGGGGAGAATCTTCGAAGTAACTGCTATGGCAGTTTTCCCCAGTGAATCTCTGTGCGTCGGGATGACGACAGAATTCCTTGTGTAGTTCTGAGGATTCATTTACCAGGTAATACCGACCTTTATGCATTATTACGCTTTTCGGTGGCAGAACATGCAAAGGATTACCTAGGGTGAACAGCAGTTCACGGATCCGCCATTTCAGAACTTATATATTTGTGCTCGAGGTAGCCATCCAAGACTGTTAGTCTTATATTGTCCAGAAATCCAGTGACGAGGATATATTGTGGGAGCCGCAGATTGGCGGAACTTCTATCTACAATAAGTATTACTGCAGGGTTGGTGATAACCTATTTAACAGAAGTACACGGCCGACGTTAGGACGAGGCCTGTGCTTCCGGCTATTATACTACAGCCTGATATGTGCAATTGGCAGGGAGTGCCAAGTTGCACCTGTGTGTCAAGGTAATTAAGGCATCTGACGCGTTTAGTCAGAGACGCCAAGGGCGACGCTACGAACTGTCATTATTGAAGAACTTTGCTATTGACCATGCACGTCTATTCTGATGTTTACCTTTTTGAATGCCAAATGTATACCTATCGATGTCAGGTCAGCATGACCTTGTTACACTGACTGTTCCTGTTGATATTATGTGTGTTCCAGTCAATAAATGTCTTGAAACATGCCTGCAGTGTCAAAGCATCCTTGATTACTGCATGTGAGAGTATGGGTTGCAGGATCTACATCTATACGAGCCTAAACACATTCGCGTCTTCATTCGCACCCACACTCAACTCATCATACGCTCGCACTACACATCTAACAACATGTAAACTGTCTTGGGCCAGTGATCACCTCAACAAGAAAAAAAATACAGTTACATTTCTGGTGGACCAGTTACGTGGGCTCTTATGATACATTTCTTGTCGCCAATGTGGCCTAGAAACTTACATTTCTGATGGACCAGATCTGTGGGTTTAAAAAGAACAGAGCGAGCATTTGACATTATTGTTGACATTTATGGATTCAGAAATTTACATTCCTGGTTGGCTGTTACATGTATGATGTCTCCAGTTTTGTCGAGAAAGTTACAAGAAGGACAAGTACACATTACACTTCTGATCTGTGGGTCTAAGCTACACACGGGACAGCCTAACACAGCGCTAATTCTACGCTTGCAAGTTTTGGCTACAACAGGACAGAGATAGGTCATCAACAGTTGACCCAAATAAACAGTACGAGCATTTATATCATAATGCTACATAAACCATAACAAGACATGTACTGAAGTTAACATCTAGGCATTTGCTACGTGGACCATAACTGCATAGAAGGCGGGTTCCTATTGTAAACAGTACTGCGGGTTGTTACACGTTTCATTCAACAACAGACTTTTCTAGGCTCAGAGTATTCAAGCTACATTGTTGGAGGTCAAGTGTCTGTAAACAGTACGTGAAATTGTAAACATTCAATGTGCAAGCCCTAATTTGAGAAGGTCATAGTAACTTTGGTTCGTGAATACCACTTTATGTTACAGTGGATTTGACGTTCAGTGCGCGTTTGACATTTCGTTTCTGTGTTCGCAAGGAGCAAGAAATTTATTTTAGTTTCAGCTGTGACTGAACTTGTTCTGCAACACATTGAAATTGATTGCTATATGTTTATGTCACTTCTACTGTTTTGTGTATTTTTCTGCGGGTTTTTTCGGTTGGTGGGTCTTACGGTAAATATGCCACTTGATCGAGGCTTACTGTAAGCGGTCTGTAGGTGCAAATTTTCTTAATTTGGAAATTTGCTAGTGACAATTGGTCGCTATTGATGTTAGCTGTGATGTAATTGTACTTAACGTTGTTTTTGTAATATTTTGTCTGTTTTTCAGTTTTGATTGTCGATTTGTTTTGTTTGTATTCTGTAGGTCTCTCCTTTCTTGTGTATTTCTCTACACATTTTTGGTTAAAACAGTGTTGCCATTTGTATTGTTTTGTATTTTTGTCTTTGTATTTTTTTTTTGGTTGTACTACATTACTGTCATGCACAGTCTACATACACATACTTGGTCATGTTTTGATATTATTGATAAGGTAGACTCTTCATATAGAGTTTGTTAAATAATATTATATAAGATATTTATACAAGTTCTTTGATAAAAGACTTGTTATCTACAAAGATTAAGACAGTAAAATAAAGTGAAGTGAGTATACAAGTCTAGCATTTCAGACTTGTCTCCCATTGAAGTGGGATAAGGTAATTTATTTAATTTTTTTTCAGGTTTCTGATCTCATTAGACAGAATGTCTACATTGGATTTCTTCATCCAGCAAGGGTTGACCCTTGGTAAGTCTGGTAAAGAATTGGAAGAATATTCATCTGCTCAATTCGCCATTGCATTAAAGTCAGAAGAAAAGAAAAGAAACAAAAAGAGGAAATTAAATTGAAAGCAGAAGCTGAACTAAAGAAGCTAGAAGCTGAGAATAGAAGATTAGAACTTGAAGAAAGAAGGTATCAAAGAGAGGCTGAGGAGAGAAAAGCTCAAGCTGCTGCTGAGGAGAGGAAAGCTCAAGCTGCAGCTGATGAAAGAAAATTCCAGATGGAAATGGAAGACAAAAAACTTCAAGCTGCTGCAGAGGAAAAAAAACTTCAAGCTGCTGCAGAGGAAAAAAAACTTCAAGCTGCTGCTGAGGCTGAAATTAGGAAAATGGAACATGAGGAAAGAAAACAGAAGATGGAACTTGATGAAAAACTCGCAATTTTGGAGTTAGAGAAATTGAAATTGGCGAGTACGGGTGCTCAGCAAACAACTTCGAGTACGACAAAGGAGTTTGTTAGTAGGATTAAATTGCCTCATTTCAATCCTTTAAAGGATGACGTAGCAGATTATCTAGATAGATTCCAATTTTTGTGCGATACGCATAACATAAAAAAGGAAAAATATGTTGAACAACTGATGCCATTTTTTACAGGTGACACAGTGACTACTCTTATGACAATAGACGAACATGAGAGGACTAATTATGATGTTGTCAGGGCAGCATTACTAAAGAAATACCAATTAAAACAAGAAGACTATCGTCTTCGTTTTAGGACAATGTTGCCAGAAAATGGAGTAGATTTCTCTGATTTTGTTACAAAGATACGTCGTACATTTACACGATGGGTTGAGTTGTCTCAGATTGAGAAAACATATGAAGGTCTAATGGACTTATTATTGCGAGATAAGGTTTTGTCATCTGTTAATGATTCTTTTCTTGCATTCCTTCATGAGCGTAAGCCTAAAAACTTAAAAGAAATGGAGGAATACTGTTGTCAGTATGCCACAGCACATCCCCATGCTACAGTTAGCAATTCTAAAGTGAAAGAAGGGTTGCCAGCTGCTTCGGCAACACCATATGGCCCTAATTTCAGAAAAAAAATTTCAGGGTGCTCAACAAAATTGGAATAGGGGAAGTAATCAAAATTACACTCAGAAGCGGAGTAATCCAACACATGATGGTTCTTCGTCTATGCAGTGGAGACAAGATGGTAGTTCTCGTAATTTTAGTGGTAATAATTTGAGACACTTTCGTAAAGGCTATCCAAATAATAACTATTCAAATTTTCGAGGTAATCATTCTCGACGTCAAGATTATGACGATGGTGAATTTAGAAACCGGGATTCAAACCGGAATGATGATTACAATAGGCAATATGATAACAATTACAGGGGAAATGATAGTCGAAATAATTACAGGGGAAATGATAATCGAGGTAGACCTAGGTTTAACAAAAAAAAGACCTTACCAACAGGCAAACTCTGCGCAACAAGAGTTTGATGGAGTCTGTAATACAGTAAATGATAGTGGTAACTCTAGGGCTATCACTGGTTGTGCTTTCGATTTTGGGAGAGCAACTGAATGCCCCCAATGCTTAACATTGTTTGACTCATCAACTGTATCTACGCTAAGTTGTGGTCACCCTCTTCCTGCTCTACCTGCTACAGTTGCGCATGATGGGAGAGGATCTCTCATCTTACATAAAGGTCTAATAAATGATAGGCTAGTCTCAGTACTTTTCGATTCGGGATGTACTACCGTCGGGGTTAAGGAGTCTCTGATAGATCCTTGCTGTGCCACGGGAAAAACAATCAAATGTGTTACATTTGGTGGTACTATGGAAAGCTATCCTACTGCTATTATTAGGATTGACACTCCTTTCTTCACAGGAGATGTCCATGCATGTCTTCTTCCTAATCCTATTGCGGATCTTATAATCGGTCGTATTCATGGGGTTAAGGAATGCACCCCGCAACAAATTTCTAGTTGGGAAGAAAAAAACATTCAAACGGTCAATGCAGTGGTGACAAGAGCTCAAGCTCTTAATCCCCCAACTTCATCTTATAATAGTAATGAAGTTGATAGCCAAGACGAGCACTTGGTGATTTCCCATGACTCGTTTGTTAAACGTCAAGAAGAGGATCCTTCTTTGAAGAAATACTTCCTTCTTGCAAAGAAAGGGGATCCCAATCAAAATACGAATCACAAATCGTATATCACTATGAAGAATGGTATATTGGTACGAATGGTACAACACTCGGACAAGTCTATGCACTCGCAAATTCTTGTGCCTAAGTGTATGAGAGCCTTAATTCTTCGGCATGCACACGATTCTCAGTGTGCGGGACACATGGGTTTTTCCAGAACTAAAACTAGAGTCCTTGCGTCATTCTTTTGGCCATTCGTGAATAAAGACATCCGAATTTATTGCCGATCTTGCAAAATTTGTCAAGAGGTCAAGTCTAGGGGTCCGAGACATGCTGCTCCTATTCAGGCTGCAGATATTCCGATTCGGCCGTTTCAGAAAATGGCTATAGACATCATTGGTCCGTTCAAAATTAAGTCAGCCAGAGGACACCAATTTATCCTCACTTGCGTGGACATGTGCACGCGTTGGCCAGAGGCTATTCCTCTGAAGAGCATATCAACTGTCGATATCGCTGATGCTCTTTGGCTCGTATTTTCTCGTCTGGGATTCCCCGGAGAAATACTGTCGGATCACGGCACTCAGTTAATTTCGGACGTTATGTCTCAGGTAATGGCTACGCTAGACATTAAAAGGTCTCTCAGTAGTATTTATCATCCAATGTCCAATGGATTGGTAGAAGTCTTAACAGGACACTAAAGAACTTACTTGGCAAGATAACGGAGGATCATCCTGAAGATTGGGACAGGGTTTTACCTGCAGTCCTCTTTGCCTATAGAGAGGTTCCCAACGAGCATACAGGGTTTTCTCCTTTCGAACTTGTCTTTGGCGCGCAACCGCGCGGGCCAATGTCCTTGTTACACGATTTGATAACTTCCGATAATATTGACGATGATACACAATCGTCATATGAATATGTTATAGCTCTTAGAGAAAAGATTATCGAATCGTGCAGGTTAGCAACTTCATCTTCCGAATTTGCGAAAGAAAAAGCTAGGCGATTTGCTAATAAGAAAAGACGCCTACGTCAACTTTGTCCTGGAGACAAAGCATATGTCTTACTGCCCTCAAGAGAGAATAGACTTCTCATTTCTTGGAAGGGTCCATACACTATAGTCTCGAAAATTTCTGATGTCGACTATATTGTCGATGTGGATGGAAGGCATAAAACCTTCCATATAAATATGCTAACAGAGTTTATTGAACGTCCAGACTATTTACAGCCTATTTTCCAGGCGACGGACGACTCTCCAGTTCAACATGGTCACATCTCATCCCTGTCCGTTATACAGGATGAGGAAACTATTTTTTTTCTGACGTGAACTTACCTCTTCCTACGATTCCACTTATTTCAACGGAATCGTGGAGAGACGTTACAGTCTCTTCTAACTTGTCTTTTGAGGAACAACGTCAAGTATCCTCTACGTTACAATCATATCAGGATGTCCTTACCGACATTCCTGGACACACAGATGTCATAGAACATGACATCATACTTACTGATCGTAATCCGATCAGAGTAAGACCATACCCAATACCTATTCATTTTCAAGCACAAGTCGAGAAAGAATTGGATGAAATGATTCAACTACAAATAATTGAACCATCCACTTCAGCTTATTCTTCGTCGATAGTTATTGTTCGAAAGAAAGACAATAACATACGTCTTTGCGTTGATTATCGCAAATTAAATCAAGTTACGAAGTTCGATGCTGAACCTATGCCGTTATTAGATGATCTACTTATTAGACTTTCTAAAGCTAAATTCTTTACTAAACTAGACTTGTCGAAAGGTTATTGGCAAGTCCCATTGACGGAACACGCCAAACCTCTCACTGCTTTTTCGACACCTAGGGGTCTGTTTCAATGGAATTTTATGCCTTTCGGGCTTATGAACGCCCCAGCGACTTTCGTGCGCATGATGCGACGAATTCTATCAGATCGTGCAGATGTCATTGCATATTTAGACGACATCTGTCTTTTCAGCGATACTTGGGAAGAACACTATGTGGGTCTGAAGGAATTGCTATCTACTCTACGTGAGCATAGTTTGACTGCTAAACCCTCTAAAGCTTTTGTTGGGTTTAGTGAAATTTCCTTCCTAGGTCATCGAGTTGGTCATGGTCTGTTGAAGACAGAGGACCAAAACATTTCAAAGATATTAAATATCTCGGTTCCGAAGACAAAAAAGCAAGTGCGTAGTCTCTTGGGATTGATACAATTCTATGGAAGATTCATTGAGAATCTGTCCTCCATTATGGCACCACTTTCAACGTTATTGAAAAAAGGTTCTCCTAATATGGTGCGTTGGTCCCAAGAATGCCAATCTTCATTGGATCAGGTTAAGAATTTGTTCTCATCTCATCCTATCTTAAGACTACCGACGATTGATAAGACTTTTGTCCTTCGTAGTGATGCCTCTTCCACTGGCATTGGAGCGGCACTAATGCAGGAATATTCAGGAACTCTGCATCCTGTAATGTATATTTCTAGGAAGCTGAATGCGGCAGAAAGGAATTACTCGGTTTTGGACCGTGAATTGTTGGCTATGGTTTGGTCCATTCTTAAGCTACAAAGGTTCCTTCTGGGCGCGCATTTCTTTATGGAAACCGACCAAAAAGCTCTTACGGCTATGCAAAGTAAGGATTTGAAGAGCTCGAGATCTACTCGTTATGCTATTGCTCTTCAGCCTTTCCATTTCACGGTGCGAGCTATCCGTGGTTCGGATAATGTGATGGCGGACATATTGTCTAGATGCCCACATGATTCCAGTTAAATCTTGTGTCCTAGTTTTTCCTGATATATTTTCAGACTTAGGTCTGTCCTTAATATCATAATATGTTGTAATACAAATGTATTTGGATGATGTTTAGATAATTTAACAAATTTCATTTTGTCCATCCATCAGTGATATGTTGCTAAAATAGCATTGACATTTGTATATTGCTATGATTATATATTATTTAGTAATGTTTGATATATGATTGGTATTGCCAGCAACTTAGGTTTCTTGAATGGTATCCCTTAGTTTGTTTGGCTTAAAGGAAATATTTTCTCCTATGTTGGGAGATGATTTGTACCCTCTTCTATTGTACCTGATATTAGGTTCATTGTTTGCATGAGCACAGAAGTGATACTGGTGCTATCTTGCTCATGAACATATTAAAAAAAAAAAAAAATTGCATTTTTTTTTTACAGGGGGGGGGTAGTAATGTTGCTGTCATTTTCGACGGAGTCATCTGTCAAGTTATTTGCTTATGTTTGTATCATAAGTATAATTGTGTCTTTACCTGCGATGTCAGGTTGATTAGGGGTTGTCTTCCCTTGTTTATTCATTCATTGTGTTTGACCTTTAGGGTCAGAGGTTGACAGTTCGGCGTGGGCCTATGGGAAGGTTTTTTAAGCGGGAGTGAGATATACTTCCGGAAGCCGGGAGGTCCTGTTTTTCTGAAGGGACCAAGAGTCCATTGTTTTTCGGGGAGAATCTTCGAAGTAACTGCTATGGCAGTTTTCCCCAGTGAATCTCTGTGCGTCGGGATGACGACAGAATTCCTTGTGTAGTTCTGAGGATTCATTTACCAGGTAATACCGACCTTTATGCATTATTACGCTTTTCGGTGGCAGAACATGTAAAGGATTACCTAGGGTGAACAGCAGTTCACGGATCCGCCATTTCAGAACTTATATATTTGTGCTCGAGGTAGCCATCCAAGACTGTTAGTCTTATATTGTCCAGAAATCCAGTGACGAGGATATATTGTGGGAGCCGCAGATTGGCGGAACTTCTATCTACAATAAGTATTACTGCAGGGTTGGTGATAACCTATTTAACAGAAGTACACGGCCGACGTTAGGACGAGGCCTGTGCTTCCGGCTATTATACTACAGCCTGATATGTGCAATTGGCAGGGAGTGCCAAGTTGCACCTGTGTGTCAAGGTAACTAAGGCATCTGACGCGTTTAGTCAGAGACGCCAAGGGCGACGCTACGAACTGTCATTATTGAAGAACTTTGCTATTGACCATGCACGTCTATTCTGATGTTTACCTTTTTGAATGCCAAATGTATACCTATCGATGTCAGGTCAGCATGACCTTGTTACACTGACTGTTCCTGTTGATATTATGTGTGTTCCCGTCAATAAATGTCTTGAAACATGCCTGCAGTGTCAAAGCATCCTTGATTACTGCATGTGAGAGTATGGGTTGCAGGATCTACATCTATACGAGCCTAAACACATTCGCGTCTTCATTCGCACCCACACTCAACTCATCATACGCTCGCACTACACATCTAACAACATGGAAACTGTCTTGGGCCAGTGATCACCGGAACTGAGAACATCTCTAATACTAGTTCCAACAAAAACAAACTATTGAAGTCATGATGACAAATACCAACAGAGCTTGAAAAAAACAAAACAAAACCAGTATTCCTCATATTACTACTACACAACTGACACACATAGGATAATATTAATAAAATATGTCACTACAAGATTCATATTGATAAATTCTGTACATATAACTTGTAATTAAAATTGATTGTGATTCCTGGTTCACTTTGTATTTGAATCAGGACACATATACATTAATGACAGCACTGAATACATATTGATATTTGAAAAGTTATCAGTGACTCATTTAAGATATTCTCATAGAGTGTTATATGTATGTGAGTGTCACAGTGTTGTCAAGTGTGGTGGAATAAATTAAATTGTTTATCTGTCTGCTGTTGTTGTGACTTACACTTCATCATATACATACCCTAGACATATAACGTAGTCATCACAATATTCCAGAATAATTCTGACTGAGGTATACATATGTGGCAGCAAGTAAGGTTATCTATAATACACTACTCTTATTAGATATAGATACCTTCACAGCTGATCTCAGTCAGTACACTAAGTCCCCTATAAATACTTATAACATCCCACTTTACCACAATATTCTATACCAGCCCCATTCACAACTTCATATTCTATACCAGCCCAATTTACAGTTTATATTCTATACCAGCCCCATTCACAAATTCATATTCTATACCAGTCCCATTCACAACTTCATATTCTATACCAGCCCCATTCACAACTTCATATTCTATACCAGCCCCATTCACAACTTCGTATTCTATACCAGTTCCATTCACAACTTCATATTCTATACCAGCCCCATTCACAACTTCATATTCTATACCAGCCCCATTCACAGATTCATATTCTATACCAGCCCCATTTACAGCTTCATATTCTATACCAGCCCCATTCACAGCTTCATATTCTATACCAGCCCCATTCACAGCTCTATATTCTATACCAGCCCCATTCACAGCTTCCTATTCTATATAAGCCCCATTCACAGCTTCATATTCTATACCAGCCCCATTCACAACTTCATATTCTATACCAGCCCCATTCACAGCTTAATATTCTATACCAGCCCCATTCACAGCTTCATATTCTATACCAGCCCTGTTCACAGCTTCATATTCTATATCAGCCTCATTCACAGCTCTATATTCTATACCAGCCCCATTTACAACTTCCTATTCTATACCAGCCCCATTCACAGCTCTATATTCTATACCAGCCCCATTCACAGCTTTATTTTCTAAACCAGCCCCATTCACAGCTTCATATTCTATACCACCCTCATTCACAGCTTCATATTCTATACCAGCTCCATTCACAACTTCATATTCTATACCAGCCCCATTCACATCTCTATATTCTATACCAGCCCCATTCACAACTTTATATTCTATACCAGCCCCATTCACATCTCTATATTCTATACCAGCCCCATTCACAACTTCATATTCTATACCAGCCCCATTCACATCTCTATAGTCTATACCAGCCCCATTCACAGCTTCATGTTCTATACCAGCACCATTCACATCTTCATATTCTATACCAGCCCCATTCACAGCTTCATATTCTATACCAGCTCCATTCACAGGTTCATATTCTATACCAGCCCCATTCACAGCTTCATATTCTATACCAGCCCCATTCACAGCTTCATATTCTATACCAGCCCCATTCACAGCTCTATATTCTATACCAGCCCCATTCACAGCTTCATATTCTATACCGGCCCCATTCACAGGTAAAGGTAAAGGATCCCGTTACACGCCCTATTGAGGAATATTGGGAATAAAGTGTTAGGCCCATATTTGCTCTACCGTCGGCACACTAGGGGTGATGTGGTCAACATCACGCCGCCCACCTTAACCTTCCCAGAGTTGCTCTGGTATCCATTTGGTGCTGGGTCAACCCAGGAGCCGTTTTGTGGCCTACAAAAATCCCACTTCATCTGGGGATCGAACCATAGACCACCCAGCAAGGAAGCCAGTGTACTAACCACTATGCTACCGCGGCTCCCCCCATTCACAGCTTCATATTCTTGTCTTCCAACAACATATCTGACGAAGCAGCAGTCCAGTTTGTTCGTTGTTTCCTCAGGAGCCCCCCCCCCCTTCCCCCGGTAATTAAACGGGGCGCTAAGACATTTGCTACAAGAATATTCAGTTGGTGATTTATTAAATAATTATTCTAAACATTCATGCAATAATTAATACACTACCTTCACTAGCAGAACATAGAACAAGTGCAAGCCAGATGCAGATCCTGGTTATCTTCTGTAGTCTGAAGAAGTACTCTGCTAACCGTAGCTACATAAACAAACAAATAAAAAATAAACATAATTTAGAGAGAACATGCAACTGTATTTTAGACAATTTATTCAGCTATATAGCCAATTAGCAGCGGCAGCGATATGCTTGGCCGACTCTTGCCTGATTAGTAACCTTAAATGTTAATTCGTGAAATGTCATCTATCATCTAGCAGCAATGCCGTCGACCGATTACCCACGTTGGAAGAGTATAAGCAATCATAAGGCTGATTTTTAAAAAAAATCCCTTCCTATTTTTAAACTGTTATTTCATAATTTTGATCTAACTACTTTAACCATAACGTCAACATAAAAATAATAGAATCTATTTTTTATGAAACCGAAATGTAATGCTATGTCACATTACTATTACAGCGCAGAGGGTGATCAATTTTTTTCTGTCTATTGTAATGCCACTTTATATGTTATTTTAGATTGTATTTTATTTGTATTTGTTTCACTGAAGAAGAAAAAAACCAATAGTCAACTGGCATCTCTCGATCCTTGTTTTGACACTTATTTCACTTGTATCCATTTGATTTAAGTGAGAATATAAACATTAAAAATATAGTAGTGGCGCCAAAGACACAGTGTGGGAGACCTTTGTGGCACAGGTGGGCACTGACTAAACACTACAGACATTCTGGGCCTTACATCGTAGAATGAATAGGAAAAGTACAAGCCAACCAATTCCTAATATTCTCAGCTCGACAGGGATATGCTTGAAGACCGATGCTGAAAATGGACATGAATAACTTGAGCGTTATATTGCTCTTACAGATAAAGGTGATAAAGTTGCCCGTCAAGAGATCAAAGACAGTATTCTGGGAAGCGACATATATTTCGACCTCATACAGAAGAAGATGTAATGTGCACTTTAGAATCCAGTTGGAAAATTGCCACGGGTCCTGATGGTGTACAGTATAACCACATAAAACAGCTCGATAACGCAGGCATTAAGAGTGTGGTGAGTGATTTCAACAACAGCTTACAGAATGCTCTTGTTCCAGAAGACTGGTTGCATAGTTACCTACGACCACTTCCTAAACCCGGTAAAGACCCCAGACTTCTCAGCAGCTACAGAATTATTACAATGCAGAATGTCTATGGTAAACTACTAGGAAAGATAGTAGCACGAAACATAATGAACCACCTCGAGAATGCACAGATCCTACCTGATACTCTCGGCAGCTATAGGCCCATGAAAGTAACATGGGGTACCGCTGGAACTTTTGCTTATGATGTATATGAGGGGTTCCAGGATAAACGAGAAACGGTTGTGGTAGCAATTGACCTAGAGGATGCTTATAACAGTTTGAACTTTCTTCTTCTTCTTCTTTGATAATTAGCCGCCGACCATCAAAGCAGTCAGTGGCCATCACGCCTAGTGGCGTCTTGTAGGGCAACAACAAATTGATTCCACTTTGCTCGGTCGGAGGCCATCCTTCGTACAGTGCCCCAACTCTGGTTCATTCTTTGCATCTCATCCTCCACAGTCCTCCGCCAGGTTGTTTTTGGTCGGCCTCTCTTTCATTTTCCTTCAGGGGTCCAAAGCATATCTGTTATTGTGATGGCATCGGGGTCTCTTCTGAGGACATGGCCAACCCAGCTCCAGCATCCACCATAGAGAAGCACAGAAAGCACACAGCTCTGATATAATCTTAATTTTGTGCTTGTGCTGTATTGAGAGGACTTATAGATGTTGTTTAGGCTAAAAAAAGGCTGTTCTTGCCTTATTCATTCTGATGTTGATGTCTTTGCCTGCCCCGCCGTCTGGTGTTACTATGCATCCTAGGTATGTGAAGGTGTCTGTTTGTACCAGTTGCTGATTCCTTACTGATATGGGCTCAGGGTTGCTCACATTGAGCGTCATGACCTCTGACTTCTTTAAATTGATGTTGAAGCCCACCTGCTGGCTAAACGTATTAAGTCTATCCGTTTTTTCCTGGATGTGTTGATGTGAATGTGCTAGTAGTGCAATGTCATCTGCATATTCCAGATCTTCCAATGTAGAAAATGTAGTCCATCTTATTCCTCTTGGATTGCCCTCTGTTGTCTGGCGCATCACCCAGTCTATGACTGTAAAAAATAGAGTGGTTGATAAGGGGCATCCCTGTCGTACTCCTGACTTCAAATCAAAGGTTAGGTTGCTCTGCCCAACTCTACACGTAAAGTTGGCATAATGGCTTTTTATGATTGACACTATGAAGCTTGGAATTCCATAAGCCATCAGTATTTTCCATAAACTGTCCCTATGTATGCTGTCAAAAGCCTTTTCAAAATCAACGAAATTAATGTACAGCTATCTTTGCCATTCTGAGCACTTCTCTGTAATGTTCCTGAGAGTGAATATATGATCTACACATCTTCTGTTCTTTCTAAATCCTGCTTGTTCTTTCCTCAGTTTGTGGTCTACTGCTATTGAAATTCTCTGTATAATTATCCTGCCTAGTATTTTGCTGGGAACTGAGAGAAGAGTGATTCCTCTCCAATTATTGCACTGTGCAAGATCTCCCTTCTTGGGCGATTTGACAATTATTCCTTTGTTCCACTCTGATGGTGTTGTCCCTGTTTTCCAGTTTTGTGCAAATATTGATTCTAATAGTTCTGCTGCTAGCTCAGGATCTGTCTTAAATAGCTCTGCATTTAAGTTGTCATGACCAGGAGCTTTTCCGTTCTTCAGCCCTTTGATTGATGTGATGATTTCTTCTTTTCGTGGAATGTCTGTATTTACATCTAGATCGTTTTCAGCCTCAGGAACATTCAATTGTGTCTGTAGTGGTTCTTTGTTCTCTGCCCATCTTGTTTCCTGTCCCTCTGCTGTCGTGATAAGATTTCCTTGCTTATCTCTTACTAATGTAATATTGTTTGCCCCTCGTTTTCTGCTGATGAATTTAGTTATTTTGTATATTGTGCTTTGTTCATTTTTCAGTGCTGCCTCTTCTGCTTGATTTGCAAGATCATCTAGGAAACTCCTTTTGTTGGCTCGTGTTTGGCGTTTAACTTCCTTGTCCAGCTGACTGTACTGTTCGCTATATAGTTGCTTTAACCTGGGGGACTTCGCTTCTGATTTCTTTTTTTTCATTTCCTTTCTCAGTGTTATGGTGTTTAGTGTTTCTGGTGTTATCCAGTCTTGCTTCTTCCTTTACTGGACTCCCAATCATGATTTGCTGCTTTCCTTATATATTGTTGAAATGGTGTTGAAATTCTGGTCTTTATCATCAGTCAATGTCTTTTCCTGGCTTTTGGCAAATTGATATCGTTTCTTTATGTCAGCCGCAGAAGCTTTTCTGGTAAGGGGGTCCTTCAATTTGCTGATGTCAAACCTTTTCTGTGCAGTTACAGTTGGTCCAGCCCTTCTTAGTTTCACTTTCAGTTTTGTTACTACTAAATGGTGATCACTTCCCACATCTGCACCTCTTCTTACCTTCACATCGTGTAATGCATGTCTCTATCTACCGTTAATCATGATGTGGTCTATCTGGTTTCGGTCGCGACCATTTGGTGATTCCCATGTTAATTTGTGAATTTCTTTATGTGGGAAAATTGTTCCTCCAATGACCAGATTAGTGTGAACTTTGCAACATTAATAAACTGTGTAATGGCTTGTGGTGTTAACAATTGGCTTACAATGTGGATAGCAGCTGCCTTAACTGAGAAGTCATTGGCATTTCGGTTGGGAACATGAACGTCAGATCCACTGCTCATTTGCCCGGGATAAACCCAGGGTTCTCCACTATCACCGGTGCTGTTTAATATCTATAGAGCAAAAGTAGCCACCATTCAACCAACTGGGTTGGGACGAACACTGAAATTTGCTGATGATAAACTCATTTACAGAACTGGCTCTGACCGACAAGAAATGGTTAATAGCATACATGGGACACTACAGGAAGTGTCCAAGTGGTGCGAGGAAACTGGCTCCAAAGTCAATCCCAACAAGGCCTGCGTGATGTGATGCTCCTTGAACAACTCCATTGTGAAAGCAGACCTCCCAGATATTACTCTCAATGGACAGAGGATTGAAAGGCAAGAAATGCTGAAATACTTCGGAGTTACATTTGATCGCAGGCTCTCGTTTAAGTACCATGTTGAGCATGCAAGACACAGACACGCAGGAGAGGTATAGCGGCCCTGAAAATAATGGCCGCGGCGTGTCTGGAGCAGAGATTACTATTTCTTTTTTATCAACAAAAAGTCAAATCTGTCATTGAGTATGGAGTAGGAATACTCACGCTGTCAGAAACACAATGTCAACGACTAGAGCGCATTCATAATGAAGGGATGCGCATAGTCGTGGGCTGTACGCGAAATACCCCCAGTGTGACAATGAGATACATGTTTGGAGTGCTGTCGATTAAATCCAGATATGCGGTGGCCCATGCAAAAGCCTGTATGCGAGTAGCCACAGACAAACAGTAACCTGTGCATTGTAACATAGCTGATATTAAGGGAGCAAGAATAAAGAGAGGGATGTCATGGATGGCACAGGCAGAGACAACTATCAAGCAGACGGCCACAGTTGATAATATATTCAAGTGGGAAGAATTGTGTATCTCAGATAAGAACTGGGATAATTACCAGCGGGTCATCATCAGCCTTGAGAGAGAGTGTAGAAATTGGGGGAATCAAAGTTTCCCTCCTCAAGAGCGCTGGCGGTCGCTGTCTCGAGAAACTGCGCGTGGTGATCCCGATACGACCGGGCCCTCCCAGTTCATCGGTTAGCGAGGCAGTAGTTTGGCTCCTGTGTCTGTAAATCGCAGTCCCCGGTCGTGAAGTTAGCAAGCCTCCGTACAGTCTCGAAAATCGCCCCGTTCTCGCAATGAGTAGTATGCCGGCAGTCAGTAAGCTGGTGTCGCTTTCGGCCCGTCCTGTCCGACTAGGGGAACGTCTTGTCGGCAGGCGGCCAGTGGTTCTCGCAAGAATAAAATCGCCGGGGCCGCAGGGATCCACTCTGCACAGAGCGCTGTCTCCCTCCCCGCGCGAGCGACGAAATCTGTTCGGACAGTTATCTGGTTGATCTTGCCAGTAGTCATATGCTTGTCTCAAAGATTAAGCCATGCTTGTCTAAGTTCACAATGTCTCACGGTGAAACCGCAAATGGCTCATTAAATCAGTCGAGGTTCCTTAGATGGCACGATCCTACTTAGATAACTGTGGCAATTCTAGAGCTAATACATGCTTACCAAGCTCTGACCTTCGCGGAAAGAGCGCTTTTGTTAGTTCAAAACCAATCGTCGTTGCCCTTTGCGGGGCGCGGCGTTCCCACTGGTGACTCTGGATAACTTTGTGCTGATCGCATGGCCTCACGTGCCGGCGACGAATCTTTCAAATGTCTGCCCTATCAAATGTCGATGGTACGTGACATGCCTACCATGTTTGTAACGGGTAATGGGGAATCAGGGTTCGATTCCGGAAAGGGAGTATGAGAAACGGCTACCACATCCAAGGAAGGCAGCAGGCGCGCAACTTACCCACTCCCGGCACGGGGAGGTAGTGACGAAAAATAACAATACGGGACTCTTTCGAGGCCCCGTAATTGGAATGAGTACACTTTAAACCCTTTAACGAGGATCTATTGGAGGACAAGTCTGGTGCCAGAAGCCGCGGTAATTCCAGCTCCAATAGCGTATATTAAAGTTGTTGCAGTTAAAAAGCTCGTTGTTGGATCTCAGGCGCAGGCGGGCGGTCCGGCTCGCGCCGGTTCACTGCCCGTTGTCTCCTGCCCCACCGTCTGCAGGCTCTCTCCCGCGGGTGCACTTCGCTGAGCGTCCCGGGTGGCCGGTGCGTTTACTTTGAAAAAATTAGAGTGTTCAAAGAAGGCCTCGGCTGCCTGAATAATGTTGCATGGAATAATGGAAGGGATCCACTCTGCACAGAGCGCTGTCTCCCTCCGCGCGCGAGCGACGAAATCTGTTCGGACAGTTATATGGTTGATCCTGCCAGTAGTCATATGCTTGTCTCAAAGGTTAAGCCATGCATGTCTAAGTTTAGTTGCAGGCGAACTTCTGTCTTGACTGACTGTGTGTGGTGCACCATTTTGGGGACCTCCCAGTAATGATAAAACAGACAGACTGCTGTGTCCGTTTCAGATTTTGCTCTTTTCCTCAGACCTTCGGGTCCTGAGTGTTCCTCTATAAATGCCTTTGTGCAGATGAAGAAGAGAGATCCCTCGAAACCTTCGGGTATATGAGGCTCTGTCCATTCTGGCTGGAACGACGTCTCGAAGATACGGTGGTTTTATAGCGTTTAAGAGTATACACGAGGGCAAGTTCGGGCACAATAGGCTAATCACCTGTTTGCCAGTCACTTCGATTACATGTTTTGCCCGGGGGCCCTGTGCCCCTTGGGTCCCCTCTACACCTCGTTTTACGGGGTAGAAGAGGTTCCGATTATGAGATGAGATGATGAATAGCAGAACTGGAAATTAATCAACTGATACATGATCATTCCGGGATGGTGATGCCATTGTCTATACAGATGGGTCGGTGATCAGGAGTTAGAAATCCGTTTGGGTCTTCTCTGCTCTGGTACAGGGCAGAATCGTTGCCGAATATAGCGGATCATACAAGATAACAACTTCCAGCATGAGAATGGATGTCGAGGCCGTTACTGCAGCCTTAAGG
Organism: Oreohelix idahoensis; assembly: GCA_024509875.1. Classification (NCBI taxonomy): domain Eukaryota; kingdom Metazoa; phylum Mollusca; class Gastropoda; order Stylommatophora; family Oreohelicidae; genus Oreohelix; species Oreohelix idahoensis. Next base: position 294,105 of record JAMPIV010019647.1, read on the forward strand.
TGGTTAACTCAAACTTCATTAACAAAGGCTGTCATTTTGTCCGACCCTCAGTCCACGCTTTGGAAGGTTCAAAGTGGTTGGTTGCGGCATGAATGGAAAACATTCAAAGAAGCTTCCAGTCTACAAGAGCTGGCGTGGATATACTGTCCTGGTCATGCTGGGGTATGTGGTAATGAAAGAGCTGACAGACTAGCATCAAAAGCACCCATAGCTGGTACACTGGATATGGATAAGGGAAGCATACGAGAACAATTAATGATTGCCTGTTAGAGAATGGCACTGCAACAGACAAATCATCAAAGTTAAGACTGTTGGAATTTGGCATCAAACGTAAGGCTAGTAGAGATGGACGTATGGGAGGATACATCCGTCGTGTTTACAACCAGCGAGCTACAGGAACAGTTAGCATTCACACTCTTCGACATATACTGATGGAGACTGAGCACCTATGGGTTTGCCCGGAGTGCAATGATGTCAATTCTGTATAACAATAAACATTAAAAAACAGGAAGTTACTTTTCAGTCATGTTGAATGATAATTAATTGAATTTAGGAGCCATAAATTGGTTACAATGTACTGAAGATAAACTTATGGTTCGTGCGATCTGATATAACCATATTTGTCTCTGTATGTAGTTGGCTACCAGTCTCAATCTTGCCTCATAGGGATACATTCTTTCCCTTTCAGGGGTTGATGAAGGCCATGAAGTCACGCTGCACTTACCGAGGATCCAACACTGCTCGACGAAATCTTGCGCTGTTTGGTTGTCTTATTCACTTGGACATATGTAAGGGTCAGGTAATTGGCCAGCGCCCGAGGGCCTACAGAGGTAGGGGGCCCACTCATCCCTAGCCTCCATCTAGCTTAATCAACTGGATGAGTGGCTAGGAATCCA